>RSEF01000007.1:997880-1015245 GCA_003993805.1 Himantopus leucocephalus | reverse complement strand
AACATCCCCAGTGGCCGATTTGGCCTAAACCACGACATTTAGTTATCAGAAAAAGTTTGGTTTGTGATTAAAACAACATTTACATAAGAAATTTGTAGCTTCCAAAGAAACTATTATTTTAAACAACAGAAATAACAGTGTTTTGCTGTCCACTCTTACAAACCACTGGCGGTGATTATTCACAAGGATTTTTGAAGAAAGCATGCAAATAGGCATCAATAGGCTGAAACATACTTTCCCCAAAAAAAGAATACCTCATCAATACAAAACTATTCATCATTATCAGAATAATGATGACTATTGACATGGTTATCAATATATTTTACAGACAATCAATAAGTTGGTTTAGAAACTCTCAGGATCTGAAAAGAAAGGGTAATGCAAACTCTCATTTCCTATTGAGCTACGTTGCACCAATAAAGAAAAAGTTCACAATGGCCGTGTGTTTTTCCAGTGTTTTTGCTTTCTTAGTTCTCTGCCAACTCCATTTGCCAAAGAAATGTCAAATGTGCAAACCAAATAAACACACAATGTTTGACCTAATGATTCTGTAAGCCAATTTCAGAAAACAATTTTGAGCATAAAATTTTGCAGACTTTTTCCCCAAATTCTTTTGTAGCAGAACTGTATGAAACTATTTTCCGTTTTCATTCAGCTCTTACAAAGCCTCTCTATGCTTCTTGTTACCTGTACTACAACACCATCATACCAGTGACAACAAGGTACAAATTCAAAGCACGAGAATAAAGATAATTAATAGTGAACAGTATCCATTCTGGATAATAAAGAAAATAATGGCTGACAAACTACACAAAAATCTGAGAAAAAAAAAATCCATAAATCAAGGATGTTAATTGTTATTTCCACTACTTGTTAAGATGAAAGATGACACTATGTAGGCATTTTCTCAGCATGATCTCTCATAAACAGATGTCCAATGCCTTGGGTAAACCTGTACAAACTGAGAAGTATCTACTGACTGCATCATTAGTCGTCTTCTGATTTCAAGCCAGGGATGCTGAAGAACAAATTAGTCAACTGATCCTTGCCAAAGTCAAGTTTTATTAAGGAAAAGCATTTGTTGCAGGGTAGAAAGGAATGCTGAGAGTATGCTGAACTTTATATAACGAAATCCCAGGGAGAAAATATTTTTGTAATTTCACATTTGAATAATTATTTGCAAAGTTTACATTCTTCTTGCTGTGTCCAATTCATACCGTACATTCATCTTTCCTCTAAAAGATGCACTTTGAATCTGTTAAAAATATGAATATGCTTGAGGATACAACAGTTGATATTCAAGTAAAATAACACATTTTCCCAGCATCATTATTCATATGTACTCTATTAAGCACTGTTTTCTTGCCTACACCTAATAAAAGTGAAGTGCATCCCCAGGTCACCCATATGTGAATTCTCAGCTCTAATAAGCCTGCAGGTAATAGCGAGCAGCAAAACCACATTTGATTTTGAAAGGCAATATTGCCTGAAAAGAGACTGATGCAGATTGTGACATTTTGCTCTTAAAAATGTATAGAAGTTAATTTTTTACAGTATTTGAAAAGTGCCATTTAAATATCAGAAAGAAAAAATAATTGTTTAGGGATACACCTATCTGAAAAGTGGGGAATGATAGAATGAAATCAAGAAAAGAATAATTTAGACTTACATCAGGAAAAGAATTCTGACAGTGAATGATTAGGTCGTGGAAAAATACTGCAAAAGACTTAATGGAAGATAGACATTTTAAGCTCTTATCTGTATATTTCTAATAAAAATAATATCTAGAAAATTAAATTAAAGAAATAATTATGCATTAAAGGATGAGAAGGTCTGGATTAGATCAACTCAGCATTTCTTCCTATCTCTACTATCTATAACTTTGTGCTTATTTTATATGAACACAAACAACAATGAATTGCCAGAAACTAATTATCAGTGAAGTAAGTGGCCTTAAGGGAAAAATTTACACTTATATTGAAAACAGGCTTAAAATAAGGCTGGCTTTTGTTTTATTGTCATTGTTTAGCTTTTTCTGTTACATGAGACAACATAAAAAATTAGGGACTAAAATACAACACTTTTGTACAGAAAAGCCCAGACAATTTCTCCCAGCAATCCTTACTGCAAAAAAATCCCACTGAATGCAATGCAGTTGCACAGATGCGTGGGACCAAATAAGTCACTTGGATATACCTGCAGCATCTTTTTGCCACTGCTTCAGAAATTAAACTAAATAGGAGGTGGATGTACCTACCGAGATCTGACCTTAATGGCTCTAATAGGCATTTGCCTGAGTACAGGCTGAATAAAACCAGAGTACAAACCCAGGCTCTTTAATGAGGAATATCCTCATGACATAGAAAGATTAAGGGATTTTTTCCTGCTTTTAATGAGTTCAATAGGAGTTTGGCCATTGGGTTCAACCGCAGCAGTGTGGTGCTGTAAGCCTCCAGCTCTGGGTAGAGGGGAACGTTTACTCTGCACAGGCATTTCGGAGCTACTTCGCTCATCCCCTGCACACCCTCCCCAGTCCCTGTTCCTCAGGGGCTGCTCTGTGCACCTCTTCCTGTTCCAAAATTACTGTATTTTCCCACAACACTGATTGCTGAATTCATTGCCTTGCATTGGAAGTAGCAATACACTAAGCAAGTTCACCGCGCACAACTATTTTTTTTTCCTTTCTAAATAATATCCTGAACTACGAAGTCTATTACTCTTGCTTGTGTTATGATAGTGCATTAAAGGTATTCTGATTTTTCCAAGCAGTAGTTCCTTCCTAAACTCATTGGCATTATAAATATTAGTGTTGCGTGTTTAGAAGCAGGTTTGATTAGCAATTTCATTAGCTTTGAGTAGACAGCAGAATAGCAAATGTCAACATTTAACTTTATCTCCCAAGGTATGATAGTTAAAAATAACATTTAAAAAATACTTACAAAAAAGCTAATGCTTATTAATTGAAAATAAAAGTATTGGTTGTTTCCATCTCTTTGGTCTATTTCACATTCCGTAGTAACAAATTAATATAAATTGGATAACAAGGCCAAATATCTTGCTGGAAGCATTTGAAAAATTCAGTAGGATTTTGAAATGACAATAGTTAAGTGCAAGGAGTATACAAGTAAAATATGAGAAAGCCCTGTTATCTTAAGTGAGTGCTTTACCAGTTGCATTAAAAAAAATACATATTTTTTGTAGTTTTCATCACATCTGGGCATTAATTGCAATGCATCCATCAAATACTGCAGGTGATGTGACAAATCATATAGGAAGATATTTAGATTTCTATTATTTGATATCGCATTGCTCACTGTTTGACATTAGGATGTCTTTGTTTAGCACTGTCAATATGAAGCAACACTTGGAAACTTTTATCTACCGCCAGTCGCTTTTTTTTGGTGATAATACCTACTTCCTTTTAAGTCACATTCTCTTCCAAAACCAAGTTATGAGTGTACGTAATTTGGATCTGAGCTTGTCCGAATGTGTTAATACAATTTGTGTACAGCAGCTATAAGTACATGTATTAAGGCCCTGTAGGTTCTAAAATACAAAACCCAGATGTACTAGAAGTATAACCTAGCATAAAATGTGTTAAAGTTTACCATCAGAGGAAATGTCAAATAAATGTTTTAAAAGATCTTTTGAATCTGAATGTTTGCTAAATAAAAAACCTACAGTTTACTAAACTGAGATTAATGTATAAAAATATTCACATACAAAGCATTTCTTTAGTAATTCAGTTATTACTGTTATAATTATCTGAAAGACTTGGATGCTTCATGCTTCTATGTCAATTTTATTTTTCAAAGTGTTAGAAAATTATTATTTCAAATTATGCTGCTTATTTCTGAACGAACTGGAGCTGAATCAACAGCATATTTAGATAGAGCTATGTATTTTTTCATACAGTGTAAATTTAGTAATGCCAAATTTCATATTATTTTAACTCCGATTCCCAACCAGAACTGTGCTAGAGGGCCTCTTATGACAATATGACCCTCCCAAGAGTAATGGAAATGTCTGATGCCAAAAAACGGCACACAATAATGCAAGAAAAGCTTGTACGTCTAATCTCATATGCAAGTTCTCACTGCACATGAAAGTACCTGGTTACCATGCCTCTGGGCAGCACAACAAAACACTCAGCGCAGCATTATGCTGGAAGTGACTCTTGCAGTAAACTTTATTAAATATTTAACTTCAGAAAAACTTAACAGAGACATCACAACCCTCATTTTCCATGGATTTACATGCACTGTATGTAAACGTTCATGGCTAGTATGACCAGACATTTTGCCCCAAATGATGAATCTCCTGGCCTTTTCTGTTAGTGAATCATGCTTACTAGGGTGTTTCATTACATTAGGAACGAGTGTGCTGGTTCTGACGAATTCAGCTTAGGGACTCAAACCTCAGTCTGGTTATCACCTTTCTGAGGAGTGGCTTAACTGCAACTCTAGGCATTGAACTGCTTTTCTAGGAGGGGAGGTGGCGGACAGTCCTTCTTTTTCTGTCTCTTTATCTCTCAGTTGTGTATTCTGGAGAAGATTTTTTATATTATTTTTAAAAGAGTAATATTAAAAATGTTGATATCATTTAATCAGAAAAAGGACATTGACTGTAGGTCGGTGATACAGATAGTTGCTTCAGCTGGAGGTAGCTGAGGTCAAATCCTGAGATTTATGGGCATGTTATTCTTAAGCAGTTTTATTACTCATCTTTTTGCATGAAACATAGGTAAGACATAGCTAATTATAGCAGGAGTTTCCTCCATAGATAAAGCACAGTCTCAATTTAAATGTCTCAAATTTCACAAAGCAATATAGAACATCTAGGTTTTGTGTACTTTCACTCTACAACAGGAAAAAATGGAAGAAAAAGTACAGAAAGATAATTTTAAAAACCCAAGAAAATAGAAGATGTTAGGTAGAAGTACCTGGAAGTTATGAGTGTGCAAATCTTGTAAACTCGCCCACGTTCATCCTTATTGCTTACAAAGCTGGGAAGAACATGTGACAGCTGCTTAGAGTCAGGGTGGAAAATGATGAGTCGGGTAGAAAAGAAAAGGAAGTAGTAAAAGACATCTTATTCTCAAAGTACCTACCGAAATGCGGAGGAGTCTGTCATCTGGCACCCATCAGGATATAAACCCTGGCAACAAACACAAATAAATCCCAGAGGGAAGTTAGCAATACTTCAAAGACACCAAAGTAAGTTCACAGTTAGCTAGCAGTAGGCAGACCTCAAAAGTTTGTCATTATGGAAATATGAAATATATTTTCTGTGAATAAACAATCCAGAGATTTAACTCTTTTTCTGCTGCTTCTTAGAATGGTTATTTTTTTGTTAGTGAATCTTTGATGAAAAGCATATGGTAATAAATTTTAGCCTATATGATATCCATGAATTTGCTTTTATAAAGTGTGCTTTGCCATTCGATTCATGTGCTGTTATTTTTGCTTCCTGATTGGACAAGTAAAATATTCAGGCCAAAAAACAAATAATCACTACCAAAAGCTTAAAAATTTTGTTTTTCTGTGAATGCTTAACTCTTCGTGAGGGCTATACAGGTATTAATGTAGGGAAGAGCAATTCTTCAACCATTTATGCAAACAGAATCTTAATAGTCCAGATGTTCATGAATAGTAAATAAAAAGCAACAAAAACATGAATGAATAGAGCAGCTGCTCAGAATGCAGAAGAATGTTTGCAAACACCATTTTGAAGTATGCAATCAGCCCTGGTTCAGAGGGAAAACTTGGATAACCAACAGAAAGTTTGAATAAGCAACTGAACATGTCAACAGTATTATCTAGTCTATCCAAACTTTGAAACTATTCAGCTGAAACAGAAATTTCCTGTTCATTTATGATTATTTCTAACTCCCAAATGGATCAAAACTAGAGCAAGAAAAATGTTATCAGGTTTAGGCTGATGTGTCTGTATGAGGGCACAGAGCTCTCCACACACATGTACGTGCCTTTGCTCATTAATGTGACTGCCTTACTTTGTGGTTCTTTAGGTATGTAGGCCCTAGATTTCCAATTAATGAACCATGAGCTGTCAGAAATTAGGTTTAATTTGTGGGCAGAAGATCAGGATATTCCACCCGTCCCTCTCTTCTGAAATTCCTAAAAATAAGTTATTTACAGGCTTGGTAAATGGGATGGAAGAAACTTTATTATTTGAATTGCCATGACCCATCATTCATGAAAGGCCCACCGTAGAGCCTGTTCTTGTGCCTGCTCCTGCAAGATGTCCTGCCCAAATGAGGCCGGGGACCAGCTGTGTGTGCACGCAGGCACTGCTATGATGGTGCTCATCTTGAAACGGCAGAGCAGATTCTTCTTCCATGGCCATCTTTCCCCAGCAGTGAGTTTGCAAGGAAGGTCTGGAACATCAGGCTATACTTTCTGTCTTTCCAATTTTACCATTCATTTCATTTTCGTGGCAGTTTGAGCTAACAAAGAACAACTGCTCCAATTCAATGTAATTTTTTGACTGTCCCTCTCCCAATTCCATTGCCATTGAATTAAGCGTGTGATAGTCTCCATTTTCAAAATCTTAGAGGTTTAGTCTTCGCATAGTGTTGCATACTGAAAGAGTCATATTAGCACCTGGGACTCTCTCATGTTTGGTATGTCTCTTGTTTGCTTATGGTGCCAGGTACGTCTCCAGGTGCCTGTGAAGCTTGAAGGAAGAAGCAGGAAAAGAGAGAGTCCCTAAAAGACAGTGAAAAGTGGCAAGGAGACAATAGAGAAAAACAAGGTAAAGGCATTTAGCTGGCCTCAGAGGTGACAGAAAGAAGACAATCTTTCTTAGAGACCCAGAGGGGATTTTGGAGAGCTTGTTGCAACCTAAGAAGTTAATATAAGAAGCTGAATTAAAAACCAAGTATGAAGGACATGCCTTGTAAACCACATCAGAAGAAAGAGATTTCTTCAACACAGGCTTATATCTTAATTTATCTCATTCTGCTTTTCTCTGTTTTAAAATTCTGTGTTGTAATTTGTGCTCCGGTAAAACACTGACTTAGAATTTAAAGCCCCTGCTGTGTCTTCGCTGTGTTTACTGTAAAGAAAAGATACAGCTAGATGCACCCAAAACCTCTGGATAGCCATCTGGTCAATGCTGTCTGGCCCATTTATTCATCAAAATTAACTCAGCGGTGGCTCTAAGCTGAGCACCTGCAAACTGCAGCAGATAATGAATTTCCTCTCTTCACTTCCTTTGCCTCCCATCTGCAGGATTGTGCTTTGCTGCTATATGAGCAACTGATGTTAACAAACTGATGGTACAGAATGAATTAAAATTTGGAAGGAAGAGTAACAAAAATAGCAAAAAGAATGTTGGATGATTTGTTTTATTTTTCATGAATAATTTCTGAAATGCTCCCTGTACCATCAATTATTTGTTTCAAATTTTGGCGATAACATTAATGCGAGGAGACAAAAGACCCACTTCTTCATGTATACACGCACAAACTGGTTTCAACCATCAAGCATCAGAAATTGAAGATATGAGAGGTTAATATGCTTGAGAAGATCCGCCCAACTGTTTTGGCTGCACACAGGCAGTGCGTAGCAGAATTTTTATCTCCATTGAGGAGTGTTTTGATCTTTATTCAAATTCTGTTGCTGATTCAGATTTCGTATTTAATGTGCCTTGTCCAAAGTGTAATGAAGCCAATGCAGAGATGCCATTAAGCTTTAATAAACCCCAGTTTAGGCCCATAGCAGAGTGGACATACTTATGAGCCTAGAGATATAGCAAAATTACAACCTTACTGGGCTACCAATGTCTAATAGGCCAAGTAACTACCTGTATAAATGCATAGATTTGTCTCAGTAACTGTGTACTCTTATCATTTAAAATTCATATTGTCAGACTAAAATCAACTCCCATTGAACCTACAAGCAAAACTCATACTGATGTAGCCTGCAGTTCATCCTCATGGCTTTTATGTTTTATGGAAATACCTTGAGTCTAGAACATCAAGGATGTTATTCCAGGCAGACATACAAATATCATCACACTTGCTGTCATTTTTTATTAGTTTAAAGATATATAGTCCCGTGCCTGTTTTGACTAAGCATGCTCTAAAATTTCCAGCTGTCTATGGAAAATAAGCTGACCTGCATGCCATTCTCTTTTTTTTTAATATATATTAGCCTTTGCTACCTTTCCAAACTTTCTCTGACAAAATATAGATATACAAAATGAGCATTCATTTTGGCTCTATGTTATCTGCAGTTCTTTTAGTGTTAGGTGTTCCAGTGGATACCTCATTTGTTTGTAGTGATCTCACATCATCTGTGTCGTTCATCTTCTCTTTCAAATTTGGCTGACCACCTTAGAGTCTTCCAGCAGGAGAGTGGAAAAACAAAGGAACTTCTTACAAACTGTTTTGAAACCATTTCACAACATTATGCTAATGAAATGAATAGGCAGGATGGGGATTGATGTTCACAAGAGCAACAGCACCCAGAAGACAGGCAGAATTTCCTCCAGCATCTGTGGAGTTCAGGCTGCTGCTTGGATGATTCAGGTGAAATCAGTGAACTAAAGCCACCGCTTCAATAATGCCACCTGAGCACAAGACAAGACTCCCTCGCCTTCAGAGGGTTGCAGAGGGAGGACTTGGGGCAGGATTGGGCTCTGCAGTGTCCAGGAGAGAGAGGATGGGACCACGGTGAAACCATAGCACTAAGAATCAAGAGGTCTCGGTTTAGTTCCAGAATTTTCAGTTAGGCTAGTCTGAAAGTTTCCAGGTGGAGGTGAAATGCTGAGCAGCAATGTCTTTCATGATTCTACTTTAAATCTCTGTGAGGACAGGCAGCTTTGCTAATATTGGTAAGAGCTTATTTAGAGATATTCTCATAGATAATGCAACAGAAGTAGGTTATTAAGTAATATTCTCATAGATAATGTGACAGAAGTAGTTTATTGAGTAATACAAGACTCATGGTCTCACATAGGGTAACATCTGCAAAATCATAATGAAAGTTTAGATCTGATGTTGCGTATTTGGTCTTTTTTTGTGCTTAACCAAGGATTGTCATTTTTTGTGAATATGCCTTGCACGTTCTTAAAAACAGTTAACACAAAAGATTAAACACAGAGTTTCACTTAAAACAGCTTACAGTTTTTCAGCTGTGCCCTTTGATTTTGTGTTTTGTACATCTAATGCTTGGCTACTGTAGCTTAATTAGAAGATGCTGAGTATTGTAACAATGAATGGTCAAAAAACTTGTCATTTTTTAGCTTGCCCTCTCATTTGAAATCCCACATGCTGTATTTTTAAATGAAAATGAATGATTATAGTATGACCAGTCATAAAGCATTTTTTTCCAGAGTACCATGTCATGAAAGGGCATATGCACAGAGCTAAGTGTCTAAAATGAGATCTTTATAGCCAGCTTAGACACTGAGAACAATGGACTGAAAGTGGTCACTAATGACATTGTTAATGATAGATACCATTACCTTAGAACAGATGTCAAAGTGAAATAGCATTATAGCCTTCAAGATGGACTGCCTTGTCCTTCTCAGTAAATCTATTAAGGTGCCTTGCAAGAACAAAACAGTGGGGTGTTTCTTTTCTCTCCTTTCTCTGAAATGCAAAACATTCTGTGCATTTGTAACTCATTTACCTGCAAAAGGCTCAAGTAAGAACAAATTATGCCAGCAGAAAAAGTATATGGGGGAGTAAACAGAAAAGATTAAGACAGAAAAACAGGAAGATCATATGTATTTAAAAAAATAATTCTGACTAGACAAAGACAAAAATATAATTAATGTAGACTAAGAGCAAACACTAAAATGTCAGGAACTTTGGATTGCTGTAGCTGTACCTAAAGACTGCAGAGAAATCTGCATGGTGATAGGTCATAGGTATAGGGCTTAATTTTAAGAAACTGTATTCATTTCTAATCTGGGAGATGTGAATTCCCATGTCTGCTTGCCTACAAATGTCTGTAAGTATGATTGTATGTGTGTAGGCATAAATACAGCCATGAAATTCCTTATTAAGGTAGGGATATGTGACACTGCAGGAGTAAAAAATATTAACAGAGAAAAAGTCACTTGTGAGTCTCATTTTATTTAATTATTTCTTTTTAGACATGTTAATATGTAAAGTTGATTTTCAAATTGGAAATTAGATTATGTATATATGTAAACACCCATATGTGAAACCAATTAAGCATATGAAGGTCAAATAAAAGCATATTGAAATGTATCTGAGAACACTGACAAAAGAAAAGCCCCGATATTGTCTTTTATTCACTTACCATTCAGTAACAGATCGATGAACATGTGCATCAAATTAAACACATTACCACAATCTGAAATGTACTTTTAAAGTACAATAAGTGCAGAGTATGTAAAGTCATTTCAGGTGACTTATTTGGAATATCAGATTGAATATTGGTTGCAAGTACTTGTCATACAAGCTATAGGAGGAGATTATTTCTAGAGTATTACTTCTCTGCATCTGTAGGTTTTATCTCCTACAGTATTCATTTCTGTATGTGTTTATATCTCTGGTTTAATAATGAAAAAAAGAACGGACATAGTCTTTTGGCTAAAACCGTAGCTTAAATTATCACATCTGACAGCTAAATTGAGATATCCATCAAGCATATAAATGAATACATGAAATACTCATGCGTTATTCACCAGTTTTATGTCGATGATGTTCAGGGCCTGTGGATTATCATCTGCTGTTGTGGCTCTGCAAAGTGCTTTGCAAGGTAGTAAGTGTGGTACCTACATAAGGAGGGTGGTTCAGGGAAAGGTAGATGCTTTTACGCTCTCAGAATTGCTCAGTCAAATTACATCAGCAGTTTTTAATGTGGTTTGAAGCATGTCCTGGAACAGGAGTCTTTTTGATTTTGCAGAGGGAGGAATAGTAGAGAAGAGAGAGTATGGATCATAAAAACTTGGTACAAAGTTCAGTGAGTGCAACAGGATTGTTTCCCTTTCTACTAATGTGAATGGGCTCTGGATCAAGCTCAGTGAATTGGTCTCAGACCAAATTTCGACATACTCAAAACACGTTTCCTTGCACAGACAAAGGAAATTTGGGTCCAAATTTTGCAGCATTCCTGCCATACAAATCAAGGGAACTTGTTATTACTCTCAGTTATTTCATATCCTTAGTAATAAACAGGGAAAGTGCCTCAATTCACATTTTGCTTTATGTAGTGTTACATTATCTTTGAGGCAGAATTTTTATCATTTTGCTGTTGCGCTGAACCTTGCCAAAAGAATCAGCAAAGGAAAGGTAAATTGAGATCAGTCCTTGCACTCAGCAGCGCCTGTTCTGCAATAGCACCAGATGAGCTGAGGGAACATGAAGAATTTACTCAGGCACACCCATCTCAGCGTCTTCTTCCAAGTTCCCAAATCTGCTTTCAAGACAAGCAGCGGTGTTTGGTACCAAAGTGGGATCAACAGCATTTGCAGTATCACAGACACAAGTGCTATTTTGCAAAGTGACAAGCGTAAGTAAGTTGAGTATGAGCCTGATGAGCAAATGGAGGGACAAGACTGATTTTCATGAAGCCCAGTGGGGTCTGTTTATTTGAGTCAGGATCTTTAATGAGCAGCTTGCTGCAGCTATGGTTATTGTCAGCACCTGTATCAGTTTCTGCTTATTGGGATTTCAGTTCAAACTGCTGCAGGAAATGGGATTTGGCTTTAGATTTGGGCTTTAAAATTTTTCTTATGTGTTGCAACATTGTACCACATTTTCAGATCCTCGGCGCTACCAAGGTGACACTAACAAGAATTAGAGTTTCTACTGACAGAGGACTTTCATGAGCTCAAACGTGCTTGTGGCTTCCAGACACACAGCAAATAATAGAACAGTTGCCAGACTAGCAGGCTCTGTTATATATTTTCTCAAATTAAAAAACAAAACCACACCCCAAAATCAATTAAATGAAAAGCCTCTGTGCTAGAGAGCAGCAAGTTCTTAAGCATTTCTGCTTCTGGGGTGTAAATGTGTGAACCAGCTGAATACTTACCTCCTTCTATAAACAAGAATGTGAACATGAACAAAAGCATTTTTTTTTTTCCGTTTTCCTTATTTTGAGAGATTCAGAGAGAGCAGCCATGTGGGTTATACATATGTGCAAGCAAGGAAAAAAAGAGTTTGCAAAAGAGCCTCCACATCAGGAGTGCCCTCCCTTCAGTAATCCTTTTCCTAATGCTTCATTCCCTCAAAAACTCTCTCTCTTCTGATTCCAACAATGAACTTTTCCTGTCTTCCAAAGTCACCACTACCTCTGACTCACTTGCACTCTGCTTCTGATTTTGAACAGGTCGTCTGAGCATATGGGCTATCTAAGGATGGTTGTTCTCTGAGAAGGTATTTCATGAAGTGGGATATTTAAGAAAGCTTCGGTTATCAGAGATGAGGGGTACTATGCACAAGAAAATATGTCATTGAAGTCCTCAGGATCTGTCTTTTATTACAGTTCCTGGAAGAAATGTTGTTTAATCACTGTCCCTCTGTAAACTGTAGGTATAAAATTGGAAGCGGGCCTATTATTAGCCCACAAATTCCTAGGGAGTATTTAAAAAAACTCTCTGATTTTCCTGGCTAAAAATACAAGCAGAGTGACACTAAGTTGATCCAGGTTCTGAGACAATGGTTCTGAGTCAGTTTTGTGTCTGATCACCTTTCCCAACTTCACTTTGAGAAAGGTGAACTTTCTTTCTTGGCTGTTGGAAATTAAAACAAATGGCTGAGATTTGATCTGTTGGAGTACCAGACCACATTTTACTATTCCTGTAAAACAGATTGTCATAATCATGAATGAACTACTAACTTCACCTCAGTCTGAAGTATGGAGGCTTGCATACTGTCTTGCAAATGCTGATAAATCCTGCTCCTTCCAGTAACGGGCTCTTCCACACAGCATCCTCTGGAAGAGGGCCTGTCATTGCTGAGTTGTTTAGTTATGGACCAAAATGTCTCTCCCTGATTTTTTTTATTTCACAGGAAGACCACTTTATCCAACCGATTATGCTATTGAAAATTATATGCCAGTCTGAGCTGGTTTTAACAGGAAGGGAATCAACATATTTGCCTTCTTGGAGAACTGCAGCTAAGTTACAAATAAAATTCTTGTCTCCAAATACTCATCAATGTGTGTGCTTTTACCTACCTCTGCTGAAGGAAGAATAAATGAAGATGTCACCCTCAAGTCTCGGACATTTGAGCTCTTAATAAATAATGAGAAAGTCCAAGGTCAACAACCTTTTTTCTGAAGTACCTCTTTTCTTGTTCTCTTTTCCTCAAATGTAACAAGAAGACATATTTTAATAAAGATAACCCACTCCTGTCCTAATGCTGAAGAGAAACAGAGGTCTTCCCTGTAGACTCTGATCTTTAACCCCAAGAGTTTTTCTAGGAAGGCAGGTTGTCAGTTTTTCAAGTTAAATCATTCCTTTTCACCAGCCATTTATTTCTTTTTCCTTATGACCATACTATGTCACCTTAACGTACCAGATGGATATGTTCTAAAAGCATCACACTGAACACCTATTTCTGAGAGATTTCTGAGAAACCAGAAGAGGCCCACAAGTACAAATAGGTATGAGTGAACTTGGATGCAATGTTGAGGTTATTCCTGATTCAATTTTATCTCTAATACTCAGTCTTTTAATTCTGAGGACTTAGATGTCCCGAAGTCTTTCATACAAGCTTTGGAATGTATCAGTTCCAGCTCTTTGTCTTAGGTAAGATGTGCTTTTTTTATTTCTATTGAAATAATGCAATGAGCTTATTGTCTCCAAAGATGTCTTTTCTTTCTCTTCACATCTGGCAAAGCAATCTGTATCTTTTATCTGAAACCATACCATTGTAACATGAGATAAAGCAGAACAAAGAAGAATCTTCTGACCTGTGGTGGTCTTCAGGTATTGAGCAAAACCAACTATTTTCTCCAATTGGATAAAAGCTTTTTTACTGTTTTTCTCAATTTGGCAGTTTAGGCACTTGGACTCACAAAGATTTATATTCAATGGAAGTGTCAGTAAGAAGCTGTCAGAATTGGGGAATATTGACATCTTTCAGTGAAGCTATGGATGAAAACAGCAAAGATAAAACTCACACCATAAAACAAGGTGTAGAATCCTGTTCACATTGCAGTCAATAGCAGATTTCCTAAGATTTCACCCAAGGGATTTTTAAAAGCATTTGGGTGACCTGGGAGCCCTTATAATGGAGTTTTATGGTGGAAAGCCATACAAACACTTTTTGAAGTTTCTGACTTTGACCCAAATTGAAGTATTAACTGGTACAGTACATTGTGATTTTTTCTTCTTGATGTCTACACTGTAACTAGGAAACAATTCAAATAACCCACAACAAAGGAGATACAAATCTCTAAGATTATTCAAACAAGGGAGGCAGGATAGCCAACAACTGTAAAAAGTTTGGTGCTTCTTCATTAACACTTCTTACTTGAGAGATGCTCTTTTAAAACTTTGGGAAATTCAGTCTCTTCACTGAATTCCTGCAAGTTGTCTAATAGGAGTTGCGTTTTGGGTTGTTCCTTTTGATGCAGGCTTCCCTGCTATGGGGAACTATACACCACGCGCAAACTGCAGAGAAACTTGGACTTAGATGCAATGTGTTTATAGATGTGCAATGGGTTCTACTGCAATGTCTAGAAAATTTGCTTCCTTTGTATTATTGTTATTGAGAACCTAAATCTTGATGGGTAAAGTAAATGATAAATGGTCATTGTTTCTTTACTATATCCAGTACTTTATATAGAATACTAAAGAAATAGTCAAAAGAAAGAAAAATATCTCTGTATATTCATAGCAGACTTCTATTGCTGAAGTTTTTCCTTCTCTCTCAAATACCGCTTTTTATGTGTATGGCCAAAATTCATCTATATTGCAATCAGCAAGGTTGCATTGGTGATTCATCCAGTTTCCTTTGTGTAGCTCCAGTTCTTTACTATTTTATATTGTCTGACCAAAGCATGGAGAGATTTAGTCAGCTAATTAACTCAAAGAAATGAAATAACAAATAGCATATATAGCATTCATGAAAAATAAAGATACCAGGAGTGTGCAATATACATGTCATACAGATTTAAGCGTGTTTTGATTTTTATTTTTTTTGAGTAATTCCTCAGTAATAATAGTAATAATACTCAATTTATTTAGGATGAGAGACTGTAGGAAGGGTTTTCTTTGAGCATAATGAGGACATTTCCAATGACATCTTTTTTCATTTATGAGAGAAGAAATTTTTTTTCTGACTTATATGTTTCGGTTTTTTAAAGTCCAGGCAGTTCATCCTATGGATTCAGTCTCTGGCTTTCAGAGCTGAGAATAATTTTATGTGCTCTGAATATTACCCGTGCCTTTCTTTTGTGCTGTATTGAAAATAATAACTCTCAAGATCACTACCTTTCTTTCCTCATGCAATTTTGAGCTTGGCTACATGATAGGCAGTTGGATACAAAAGCTTCTTCATACTGTCTTATGTCTTTTCTTTCAAACCCCACGTCTTCTACCTTCACCAACTTTGTAGCCTCCTTTCTGCACTACTGAGGAAACATCTGTCCCACCGTTTGTCTACCGTGCTCCTCATGAGGTGTAGGGAGTGCTAAATATTTTTTGCTGCTCAGCCCGGTGCAGTGCCTGTGCTGTGGCCCTGGCACAAGAGGTGGGCTGAGGACTAGAGCAACATGATGGTGGTGGTCCTGGCCAGCTCACAGCTGGTGGAGTCTTGCTTGGGGGCTAGTATCAGTCACAGGGTTAATCAAGAAAGAGCCAGAGGGACACAGAACAAGGAGCATCCTGCTTGCTCCTGCTGTGTAGACCAACCATGGATACACCTCCTGTTGATCAATTAGCTGCTGTAATAATCGGCTTCATTACCTTCAGCTAAAGCAAATGTCCAACAGGAAGAAAAAGACATAATAATTCTTTAGCCAGACACAGTGGGAACAATTAAAGGCAATGTGTTCCTGTTACAAAAATTTGCAAATCCAAATTTTAAAGCACTAATTATGTCCAAAGGCTCCAGAGCACCTTTGAATCCCTTGGTGGGAGCAAAGCCGGGATATAGGTTTCATATAGCAGAACCCACAGGTGAGCCCACTGCAGCGCTTGAAGAAGTGCTAAACCCATGTTCGGTTGGGTTGTGCATGGATGTTAGATAGATTAAAATGTGGGCCAATGTGTATGCATCTCATTTATGAGTGGCTGAATATATTTAAAGAGACAAGAAGGACAACTTTAATCTGTAAGAATGTAACAGAGAGGAGACGGTGCTCTTTTAATCCCACAAGTAAAAATATTTTTTACAAAGAGGAAAGCTTAATGGAGGTTGACAGTAAGCAAGTTCCTCTTAAGTGTGTATATGTGGTAAATAACATCTCTTCCTGTTCTCTTAATCATAGGAGGTAGTGTCAGCCATTGCCTTGCCTGAGTATTTTACATACCCATTCCTTAGACACACCATGTTTTGAATGACTTAGTGTATAAATACTAATATTTGCAGCATGTAAGGGGAGACTAACAGCAGACTGAAGCCCTCAAGCTTTGGCTAGATGACAACATGAAAGATGGATGAGGTCATAATGTATCATATGGATTGTAACAATATGATTATTCATTTTTAATTCATTTGAATCATGGATATTTGTGTTGGGGCAAATTCTTGTTAAGGGCAGCTCTTTCTCTCTTTTCTCTGTCTGTTTTGCAAACTAATACTTTTATTGAAGTGTCAATAATTTGTATGTGTACTGTCAGCTTGCTACAGGTTCCACAGTGGTGTAAACATTCCCTTGATCTGCCCTGTACACGTAGGTTGCGCAGGAACCAGTCAGAAAATCATTAAAAATAAAGGTGAAATTGATCTTCCAGTGTAGTTGTACAGCACCAAACTCAAGCGAGCACGAATGAAGTGAGCAGACATTTCTATTTTTTTCCAAATTGCAAGTAGTATTTTCTTACAAGGGAAAGGAATATTTTAATAGGATGTCTACAGTGGCTCCAAATCTAAACCAATGGCAGGATACAAGCAGCTGTAGGGCTGCCAGTGGTAGGTGTGGAAGATTGCTTACCTACCTGGCATCCGTTGGACAACCCACAACTGAAAAAGTGAGATATACATGTAGTGTAAACTGTATCTAGAGACACATCTGCTGTAGAGGACCAAGAGCTATTCCCGCATTGTCATGCATTGTAGTCTTCTTGCTATTGGCACTTGGTGTGTTTTCATGAAAAAAGTGATTCGTAACTGCACCGTCCCAGAAAAGATAAGTAGGATTATTCTCAGCAGGACTCGGGAAGTGATCATCCCCCTGTACTCGGCACT
>RSEF01000007.1:978237-997780 GCA_003993805.1 Himantopus leucocephalus | reverse complement strand
TCTAAATGACAATAAATTGTTATGGGTCTCTCAAACCGTAACATACTCTTAAGGAAGTTAACAAATTAATGAATTCAATGTCTAGAAGCTAAGGGGCAGTGTCAGAAGAAGCACCCTGGCAAGAAGGAGCAATAGCAAGTAATACTAAATGTAGCTGCTTTCCCAAATCCATCTTTCTCCATTGTTGGCTTCTTGTAGAGGTTCAGTGATGGAAAAACAAACCTAGTTGTTAGGTATTGAACATTGCAGGGAATCATCAAAACAAGAATATTTCAACATTTCATTAGGAAGGGATGGGTCCATCAGCAGCCAGGGAGGTGTCTGCTTTTTTGTGGTCTGCACTGTCAGGATTTATGGTGCAAGTCTGGCCACTGTATTGGGTATATGGTATTGCTGAACAATGAGGAGGCAGAGGCATCCATGTGTTCCATGAAAACAGTCCCCAGCTATGTTTCAGAAATGCTTTCAAAGTTTTATTAATATTCCTAAAATTAAATCCACTGGGGTGTGTCTCTGGAGGTGTTTTAATCCATCCCTGTAAATTCTGAGAACCATGTTTTGTCATGTTAAATTTGTTTGATAGGTTAAGGGTACAGATTGATTGGTCAGTTTATCTATCTACCTACCTATCCATTTATCCTATCAATCTACATTTTCTACAGACTGGACTGAAGTGGACTTTTGCAAGTGCCCTGTTTCAGTGAGAATGGATATTTCTAGTAGTCTGTAATATTTTGTTGCCTGCTGAAGCTCCGGTTGTCATATATTCCCCATGGAGTATGTTTGCATTTTCCAAGAATTCTATAGTATCCAAATTTATTTTGTATTCTGAGATGTGTCTAATAATATTAATTAATATTAACAGGTTACGAACAAAATCTTCCATTTATGTATGAAAACGTGAACAGCATTTTTGGAGAAGTAAATCACTGTTTTTATATTCTGTTACGTTATCCTATACCACTGATTCCCATGCCTAGTCAGAGCTGCAAGTTGAGATGCAATTCCAGTGGCAGTGGTGTAGGGAAAACAACCCCCTTGGCATTAGTGAGGCATGAATAGTTCAGAAATAATGCAATTAGTAACCAGCTTTGAAGAGAATCATTTGGAAGTTAAATCCCGCCTATAAATTGGCTGCTGAAGGTGAACATATAAGAAAAAAATGAGTAAATAAAGGGAATGGGTCTTTCCTATGACAAAGTATGGGAAAAAGAGAACCCTTTGGTTCTATTTTTTTTTAGAACTGTTAGACCCCTGTCTGTAAATAGATTAACTCAAACTAATAGACATGGATTCAGACAGGGTGTTATCTATCCAATTTTGAAAAGGCTTTAGATAATAATATTTTTATATTGTTTTGACAGGGGAAGCTAGAATGGGTCCTTTCTAGGTTTGGGAGTGGTTGAAATAACAAGTTTCCCCTGAAGTGCAAAGTGTGTCTCAAGCCACTTTGGAAGTAAGCAATTCTGAATATAAAATATTCTTTATTAAAACAAGTCAGTAGCAAATCCATCTGGGCCTGGTGCTTTTCCAGCTTTAACTTTTGTGACTGTTAAGTTTTTTGCCTTTCAAGGACTTCTTTCTGTAAAAAAAATGAAATAATAAAATCCTAAACATCTGCACTGATTCAGCTGAGTGTGGCATAAAACTTCTGAAGTCAGTCATTGATTGTCAATTGCAGTGTTATTCCTATCCAAAATAGCAATCATTTTTATTTAGTAGTTTTTTTGGATAAGCACCCGAAACAGCAACATGCTAGGCCCTACACCACACTCCCCCAAAAACTCTTTGAAGAAAACTAGGGCAAGTGTTGATTTCTTCTTTTGTATCTTACTGATTTCAGACTTGCATTGATAAAGGTCCATAGTTTCTACAAGGAAAAGACTGATGTGTGTCATAAGCAAAACCTTTCATTTCTATTACTTCAGCATTTTACCACTCTTATGTAATAAAAAGATATATGCAAAAGGATACCCACCAGTAAAAAAAATGTGTTGCTTACCTACAAAATATCAAAGAAGGGTCTGTCAAAGCACTGCTTAATAAAACGTCTGAAATTCCAGGTGCATGCTACGCATGCAGAGGTTGAGGGTACGTTAGGTTACTAAGTGGGAACAAACACGGTATGTCTAATGGGCCAAACCTCACTGCAGAGCAAGATCTTTGAAAGTAAATTGCTCTCATGAAACAGTCATCCTTGCTTTTACTTAATGCCTGATGTACTACAAAGTAATTTGGATGACAGTAGACAGACTGCATTGCAGGAAAGGAAGAGATCCTTAGCTGTAGGGCTACGCATCTTCAAATAAGAGGTTGTCTCAGACCTGCCATAGCAGACCGGCTCTTGCGTCTTGTGCAAGTTCAACGTGGGAAGAGGAACTGGCTTATATCACCTGCATGGGAGAAATGCCACGTGGCATCCAGATTTGCAAAAAGGGTGCAAGTAAGTCAGGTCAGCCACAGTTACTGGAAAACAGGAGCTTATCAGATCCAGCCTCAGTGAGCTGGACTTACCATCCTGAACTGACTTCCTACCTGGAAGTCCTTATCCTATGAGTTCCTTTGGTTGGTGGGTGGGTTTTTTCTCTTTTTTGTTTAAACAAGAGTCCCAATCTCCCTGCCTAGGTATGATAAACACCTGTGCCATAGCTTCACCCCAGGTCCTTTGCAACATCTGTCTGCCTCACGCCTGAAGCACGGCCACTTCAACTATCTACACGCTGATCAATTTTTTTCTCCCACTTACTTCATTGGATTATTTAGACTCTTTCCATTCCAGAAGGCATACTGAATTGTTGGGATCATTGATCACTAACGAAGACAGGGACCACACGCAGTTACTTAGCGCTGAGCTAAAAAGCCAATATAATTCGAGGCAGGTTTTTTGAATGAGCAAACTGAGCGGGTGCCTGGAGCCATAAAGTGGAAGGGACAGCGTTTCCAGAGCTCCGCCGGACAGCAGTGCTGCACCAGCTGGCTCAGCTACGCCAGCGTAAGGATGCGATCAGCAAATCCTACGCTGCCCAAAGCAACGGCCGGGGTAACTTCTGCTTCTGCTCTGCTCCCTGGCCTTGCCTAACAGCAGATTTTGACAATTTCACGCCTTTAAGAATTGTGATCCCTGCTCTTCCCAATTTCACAGCTTCTCTCCTTGTAGAGTATCTGGAGTGGAGAAGAGGACTGAGAAAAACGTTACTGAGATAAGAGAAGGAAAACGCAAGTTGAATGTTACTTACTCTGGGGAAAAAGGGGTGATAACAAAACAAGTAGTCAATTGACACCTGTAATTCTTAGACTGCTTCAGATGTACAAGCAAGTCACATTCAGCTTTCAGTCCCGACATCTTGTAACATACTCAAAATTGAGCTTACACAGAAAAAGAAGGCATTTTAAAAATAACTCTTTGCAAAAAATTATACCCCAAATCACAATTAAAAATATAAATACTAATCCCAGAGGAAGGGAACATAAGCGTGATCATTGTCCATCCTCAGTCCATTGATGCAACCAGTCTGGTCAGAATTAGGCTGCTCCACTAGACATGGCCAAGTCACGGGTGAAGCAGCAGTATATGACACAGTATATAATAAATCCGTTAACACAGAGGGCTTGGAGGAAGCATGTATTGGGTTACTCACAGGAAATGAGAGAATTCCAGGTCCACTTTCCGCTTCAGAGATCCAGCTGGAGAACATGATCAGGTGAAAACAGTTCCAGTAAAAGTGCTGCAACCTTACAGGCCTTTTACACTTCTCACTATGGGACAAGAGGCAGCATCTTCGGAAACTTGGAAGTCTTTCAAACAGCACTGAAAAGAAACAAGCCACTGTGGCAATATCAGAGCTCGCCATGGTAGAGTTTAATCCAAACAACATTCAGAACAGGAAAGAGCTGAGTCTATTAGGAGACTGTTAGTGATTTATTTGCTTTTTTTTACAGAGTCAGGTAGTGGGTAAAGGCAGCTAATCTTGTTGGACTCCATTAAGGAAGTCTCTTCAGGCTTCAGACAGCCATGCATCCCCCACCTGGGCTTCGCAAGCAACATGACTGGAAATTTCATGTGTTGTTCAAGGCCTATTTGCATAGGCATGGAAGCAGACTTGCATTAATAATACCTGTAGTAAGGGCCTAAAACATCCTGATCACGTAATTAGACATACTCCCTGGACAATTTTTTCTGCATCAGAAATATTTCCTGACCGCCTCCTTTATTTCTGTCACATGCATGATGGTTTTAAAAACAGTTTTATAATACAGCTGAAGTCAGAGTGAGAAGACTTATTTTCTAATTGATTCTTTTTTTTTCTTTCCTGAAAGAGGAAGAGTTTTAAATATATCTGATAATATCTGACTTCCAAAGATACTGCTCTTAAACTTTCAGGGTTTAAGATACAGAGAGGAAACTGGGAAGATCATAGGCAGGATTTGCATAGGAGAGGTGGTGAAGTCTGGATTCATTTTGTCATCTATTTAAGGAGACCTAGAACGATAATTCTGTACTTCTTACTACCCAGGATTTCAACTGAAAGCATTTTATATATCCAAAAAGTCACACCACCAAACTAGTAAGTAGAAGCAATGGAGTTGCAGGACAGGTGTGCCCAGTGCTATCGAGGTCCTTACAGGTTTCAGGACAAAGCTTGTTTTGTGAGAGTTATGGGGTTTTCTGAGTTTGCTTTTCTTTTTCCAGCCCAGAGAAAGCTGGGTTTAAACTGTGAAAACACACTGTGAGATTTCCAAGGGGAGGATGGCGGCGTCCCAACAAGTACATTTCTACCTCTGAAAGGTAAAAGCGGAGCTCCTTTGTCGGCCGAGTTGCTCTAAGGGGCGAGCTGACTTAAAAGTGAGAGCCGATTTCTGCCGCCTGCTCATGACACCGTGTCATACGCTGCCGGGGCCTTGTGTGACCCACTCCCCACGGAGTGAGAAGGTGGCTCTGGTCCAGGGCAGCGGTGGGGCCTCGGCCAGGCTGGGGGCTGCCGGGCTGTGCCCTGCCCAGCAAGGCTTCCTCCGACACCGACCCTCAGCTCCCCGCCGCTCTCTCCCCTGCACGTTACTGCTCCGGAAAGATGTTTCCTTGTCTTGCTTTTTGAAATATTATTAGCAGCCTAAGACAGAAAGCAGAGATAGAGGTTCTGGACAATTTTTGTTGCTGACGTTGATCCAGGTCTGAACATTTATGGGAATCCAGCAACAGATATTCCTAATTTATTAGAACACGGATCTTCAACAGTGCAAAAAACCCCATTGATCTTTCCCAATAACAAAAAAAATGATAAAAACTGTTATCAACTAGATGCCGATAAAAAAATCAACATTTACTGAAAGTTATGGTGCAGTGGTTTGTCTTTTTTAAAATTACATAAATTTTCTATTTGTAGCTTTTAATCAGACCCCACTTAACCTGCTTTTTATTCCACCAACTTTTCATTGAAATCCAGACATCCCAGCAGTATTTGGGATCCAGCAATGCATAAGCAGCCTCACAGGAACTCAGTTCCCCTTAAAGTCTGGGTGAAAGAAAAAATGAGTTTGGCAGCATTCAAGCAATACATTCATGAAGTCCTTTGAAATGGGAATTCCGCTATAATTCAGCATGATTATAAATGCTCTAAAATGTGTAAGCCTAAACGGCAAAGGGAATTGTGTACTGTAGTTAGTGATAAATGTTCCATGCAATATACTGGTTTTAGCTGCCCCACTTACCCAATGCTCAGCGGAATTAAGTAGTTAAATTTACGTGCAGAGTACTGAAGCTGTAATGCTGAGTGTCAACCTCGGACCTGTTTTTCTCCTAAAGCATAATAAAAATACCAGTGGAAAAAACTGTCCCAAACCTCAGTCTGGTAAAAGGACTGCAAGTCAAGCAGAAAATGTAAAACATCTCTGGTTTTCCTGACCAACCTGTCAGAGCCCAATCTGTTGTGACAGTGCAGGAGGCACAGCCTGAGAGCACGTTGGGGAAGGGGTCACGGCTTAGGTTCCTCTCTTTTTGACAGAGGTGAAAGTCTATAGACACTGAGTGCCTGACTGCCTGTGCTAACAAGGTGGCTTTTTTGCAAGCCATCAAAAATGGAGGTGGGAAATGGAGGGTTTTCTGTCTCCTGGGAGGTCCCAAGTTGGCCACTGTCTTTCTTTCAGGTCTGGAAGTTCTCTTAATTTCCCATTAAAGCTCTGGATGTACTTGTTTGTCCTTAGTGTGAGAAGGACAGTACTAACCGTTGAATACAGCTCTCCCTCAGTTCTCAATTTACTATTTCTGAAGCCATGGCATAGCTGCTTATGACTACTGGTGGTAAGGAGAAAGTAAAGAAGGTTGTGTAGCTGCCCATTTCTACACATAGGTCCGAGCAGCGTGCAGGACAGCAATAGCTGATCTCCACCAGCCAAAGCACAAGAATTTACTGTGATCTGAATGAGGATCAGAAGGAGCCAGTCTGTGGGTGACGCACGGGTCCTTCCTGCAAAGGCCACCACAGCAAAGCATATCGGAGGGAACGCAAAACCCCCACTCTGAAACAGAAAGGCTCACTAATTTCTGACATAAAAGAAGGAAAGAGCTGCAGCTGTGTGGGTAAGGGTGGAGGGGCCATCTCAGGTGTTAGCAATCTTTTGTGATGAGGCAGGCTGGGGACACCTTATATTTGCACACTGCTGCCTTGTACTCTCTTTTCTCAGGAAGGTGCTAGCTTACTGAGAAGGAGTTACACTTAAAGCTGGGAACACACCTTTCTGGTGCTACATCTCCCAGGGAGAGACTCTGAGGGTGAGTCACTGTTTATGGGATTATTCTGCTTTTTCTGTGATGTGTATTAGATCAAGAGAGTATGTCGTTCCTGAGTCAGGGGCTTAAAGAGATGAAAGATCGGAGAATGCAAAAATGGAGTTGTCCTGGCTATTTTGGGGTCTCTGGAACATGAGAGGTTAAGGAGAAAACAGAGTTACTGATTATATATGGTGGACGTATATTCTGTAGCATTTTAAGATGGTCATTCTTGTAGATTTATCAATTTCTCTGCCTCTGTGTTTGAATAAATGAGTTTTCTGACTGCCCCGAAAAAGATCTAGAAGTTCTCTGTAAAACATGACCAAATAAATGCATTTATTGTGTATCTTAAAATATATCTTGAGTGCTGTATGCGGGGCAAAGAGTCCCTTATATGACCTCTTTATCTGGCACCACCAATTCACCTGAGTTTGCTCCTGTAGCTGAGCAACTTGAGCTTCAAGTTAATGCTTAACAGGTCTAGTTCAATACAAACAGACCTCAGTTTTCCTGGGAACAGCGTTGTAAAAAATGGCAATTGTGTACTGATTACTGTAAGACTTCATATAAAATATGGGGAAAGGGAGATACTTGCATTACTTAACTGAAAGTTGCTGTAATAGAGCCTCAAGAGTGTGTTTGTGTGGGTGGGCCCTTGGGATGTCTCTAGCCTCTGGCGAGGAGCCTCAGAGATACCAACATATCAAAATGGAGAACATGTTTTCCTTTCCCTACTGACTCCCTTTCTTCAATTTTCTCAGAAACAGTGACTTCTTAGTTCTGCTATTGATGTATTCTAGTCTTTCTTCATCTGGGTTATAGGGATCTCCCTTTTTTTTTTCCTTTAAAAAGAAAGTTTTATAGTATTTTCAAATTATTTACAAATCTTTGTGTTCTTGTTTGGCTAGGGCAGTCCAAGGCTGCCTTTATTTTGCATCCTTAGCTCATATGCGTGAAGCAGAGTGTTTAATTTGTGTGTTTTCTGTCAGCCTGAAAGTGAAGTTTATGTTAAAGTGCTTTAAAAGCACAAAACACTATTTTTCTGTTTGATAAGCTAAATAAGGACTTGAATCAAAATGTGTATCATGAGCTACTGATTCAAATAGGCCCCAATTTTTTGTGGAAGTACATTAAATTCTTCTTCTACTGTCTCAGGAGATAAACAGGTTTGGGCAGAATTTGAAATGTAGGAAGTATTAGTATTTTAATGGTTTTTTTCCCCCCAGATTTGGAGTAGAAGTTGAAAAATTCAATCCACTGAAAAGATTCCCTACAACTTAAAATGGAGGATAATCCGTTTTGGATTTTGAATCCTTGACTGAAACAGAAATACTTTGTTTCAATTTTATATGTACTTTACAGCCTAAAAATATAAATTCGTGTGTCTGTGTTAAGTCTTTCAACGTGAAGTTTATTGCAACAGTTTGAATTCCTGAATTTAAATGTGAGATTTTTGGTGACTTGCAGCCAAACTGAGAAC
Source organism: Himantopus leucocephalus (assembly GCA_003993805.1). NCBI lineage: Eukaryota > Metazoa > Chordata > Aves > Charadriiformes > Recurvirostridae > Himantopus > Himantopus leucocephalus. The sequence continues at coordinate 989,534 of RSEF01000007.1, read as the reverse complement.
AGAGGGCATTCTGAAGAAAATATAAAATGTTTTGTGCTGTCAGAGGCCAACTACTTAAACTTTGAGATAGCACAACAACTTATGTGACAATGTGTAGTGGATGTGCCATAATCAACAGAAAAAAATAAACAGCTTTAAAAAGGGGGGGGGGNAATATAAGTGTAGCAATATTGGGGGGAAGAACAGAGGAGGCTGTCACGTATGCGAGCAAAGTGATGGATTGTGAGATGCATCAGGAGTGCAAAGCACCTCCTGAAAGGCAAGTTTTCTCTCATTCCTTCTCACTGCCTTTATTTTTTTCTTGCCAAGTTTCCACAGGGATGTTTCAGAGTAGCTGTGCATACTTGAAAAGATTAGAAAAAGTGAGGCAAATGCTGCACTGACACGCAGCTCCACTGACATCAAAGGGATGACATACCTCATGTCTCCTCTGCTGCAAGTTTTAAAAAAAAAAAAAGCACAAACTGAGAAAACATGTCCACTGCATAAAGAAGTGTTACTACTGATGCCAGAAGGAGAAGGCAGACGCTATCCAAAGAAAAAATAATGATTAATTTAAAAGACAGCTATGATCTCCTTTGCTCTAACCTATCTGATGGTGGTCCTGACCTACCAGACCAAGTCTTGACCTCAGTTTCCCCGCTGCATCCCTTGCTGAAGGCAGGTCTCACCTCGGGCCACACTTATACAGCCCTTTGCATAAGGGAGGCCCCTATACAGCAAAGCTTCTGGGGTCCTTTAGTCCTATTGCAGTCACTTGCCTAGTTGAAGCTAAGCCTTTGGGGCTGTCCTGGTGAAGTGGGGTCACAGGAATTACAGATTTCCAGCAGGAAGGGCAGCCCCTCCTTCAAACTGAAAATGTTTCAGCGAACAAACTTGTTTTTCATTTTGCATTTGACACTATTTCTGAATCCTAGGAATGTGGGTGGTACTATCACAGCAACAGTCTCGGGAAGAGTAAATATGTATGTCAAATACCATATGCCATTAGGTTTTTCTTCCCTCTCTCTGCCCCTCTGCCTGCCCCCCCGATAATAATTGTAAGGAGAAAAAATGCTGACTTTGGGTTCAGAGGAGTCCCCCGTATAGGTAGATGTGGGTATCTACCTAATTGTTCTGGCAACAGTTCTGGTTTGACCATACCCAAAATAATTTTCCAAAGCATGATTATGTTTTTATTTAGGTTTTACCTTCATAGAAATTCTTGGTGACAAGTATACCTGTGTAGTATTTCAGGTAATGCCATTAGATGTAGCAGTGACAAGTTAGCAAGCATGTAATATCCTAAGGCAAATAGATTTGTATGTTCTTTTTCAGACTGGATGATTATGTCGCACTCTCTAAAGACGTTTTAGATCAGTAAGGATGTCTCCTCAGGGAATCATAGTGATAACTACTTTTGACAAGTAGTAATAACAGAAGTTTAGTCCAACCATGAAATGAAAGACTTGTGCTGAAGCCGGGATTACTGGTAGTGGACTGCAGGGGCACTGTAATTGCACATCACTTGCTTTAGTGATGGCATGTCTGCCTTCACTCCATCTATACTTGTGAATTCAGAATTGCCTGTTTCATACTATCAAGCAAAAAGCATAATATTGATTTGAAGGGATCAATGGTAAGAAGCATTGTTTTAACTTACTAGTAGGTAAGATCAATTCCTTTCACAGAAAGCCACTGTTTTTTATGTTACAGTTCCAAATACAGGGAAAATTCCCAAATTCTGTGTGACTTTATTGATTGACATCACTCTTAACTAATTAGAAGGAACTTACTGATCCTTTCAGTAGCTCAATTAGGTGGCAAGATCCCCTGAGTAGGCATATCATGATACTTCTGAATGAACGTTTGCAATGATCATGAGTCTTCCTTAGCTCGTTGTTGTTACTTTAACTATCAAAGTCTATCGTTATTACATATTGACACAGAGCTACAGAATGGTTGATAAATCTATATTCAAGTTGCATTTAAAATCAATATTATAGCAGTTCCCATGCCAAATCAATATTTACCAAGTTGCTAGCTCCCAGTGCCTGATGCGCTCTAATTATTCCTCTTCTCATGTGGAATATGGGGACCTAATCCAACACTCACTGAAGTCGAGAGACTCTCATTGATCTCAGGCTTTGGATCAACCCTTGCTTGCTTTTATTTATTCATATTTGTCATAGGATTGTACAAAAAACTGCACACAACAGAAGGCCTGTTTACTTGGTCTTTAAATCTTATCGTAATGCATGTACTATGAGCTTCTGCTATTATTAAAACAGGAATGAAGATGCTAACTTGCCACTGTTGGATTTCTGGACTATTTTGGTAGTGTTATACAGACAGTGCCTGCTTAATACAGATAAAAACCCATTTGCTTCGAAAATAATCCATAAGTTTTGATGATACAGCAATTCAGAAACAACACATTTGAGATAGATCAAGTAAGACTAATTGTCAAAATAAACTTGTGTAATCATCTATGCTTCCATGTTTTAATTGAACAGTGGGATATTTCTTTCAAAAAGTGTGTTAATTGGGGTCTGCTCATGGGAAGGAGTGACTAATTGAACTGGCATGAGCCTGATAGCAGGTTTTTTTCATTAAAATGTTAACTTCTAAAATCAGTGTTACACTGCAAATATTGTCTTTCTTTCAATTGGACCACTCTATCTGGCACATGCCAGCTCAATTAGTAGCTTGCTTTCATGAGCAGACCCCAATTAACACACACTTTTCTTAAAGAAGTATTCCACAATTTAAATTAGCACATTTACGTTAGAAGTAATTATACAGGGCTTGGTTGTTAGTTGCTCCTAATTTTTGTGATGATTAAATATGCTTTAATGGAAAATGACATTTGTTGATTAATTACTCAAGTTGTATTGGATGTTTGTAGAAAATATTGAAATATGGAAGAGAGTAACTAAGCTAAGACCAAGATTTATTAATCCATAGGTATGCGAGGTGGAGTTTCTGTCACTGTTTATATATAATTGCCACACACATTGTGCCGCTATCTGGTCACCCCTACAATGAACTAAACTTAATTTTTTTTATGAATTGTTTTTGTATATTTGGCCTGACTATGTGTGACTTTTGAAGCAGAACCATGTGAGGTAGAAACTAATTAGGATGCTTTAGCTGTAAGAGAGGTGAGCCCATTATCTTCTGTGAGTGAAAAATATGTGAAAAGGCATCCTTGGCGTAATACAGGTATGATGAAGGTCTAATCCAGAACTTCATATTCAGAGGAAGAACAGGAAAGCAATGACCTGGAACTAACAAAAGCATCTAAGCTCAGCCCTCCTGCTCATGAAGGAGACTACTCTCAAGTGGCTGTTCAGGGGATCATAGGATTGGCCTTCAAGCTCTCTAAGCATATATTTAAGAAATACATGAACAGTCTGTAGTGTGGACTCTGTATTGTCATTGACTTCACATGTGACATGAAGTAAACCATGCTTAAAATTTTGCTGTATGTGGACAATATTGCTGCTCTATAACAGGGCTTTTTTGCTTTATAATAGAGGGGAAAAAAGGTTTCAGGTGAAAATGGCTGTGTTACCATAATCCATATGAACTATATGAAAGATATTTTACAGTTTGCATTTAAATTTGGAAGGGATCATTAAATTTAATCGAGTACCTGTATGATGAGAGTCATTAAATCTTCTTGCATCTCTGTAACTTGTCTTTAAGGCATAACTTGTGGTTAGCCAAAGCATTCCTTCCCAAAAGGCATCCTGTCTTCAAGAGATACAATCTACCATTTTGCTTAAGAGTGCCGTGATTAATTGCTCTCATTGTTACAAAACTGTCTAATTATCCACCTGGACTTTGCATGGCTTCAGTTTTTGGCTTCTGAATCTTGTTAATCTGTGTTTTTTAATACACACCCCTCCCCAACTATTAAGAAAAAAAAAACAAACCAACTTTGCTTTTTGTTACTGGTTATTTTTCCCTTTTGCAGAGGCGGTACACTCTCAATGTCCTTTTAAAAATGTAGTCAGTGTCCTGGTGTTCCTCTGCTCAGATAACAGGAATGTTTCCAGTATACAGAAGATAAACACTGTCATTCTGAGAGCCCTTTCTGTTATAGCTCTACATCTTCAACCACTGAGGTGTTCTTATTTGAAGTGTATATATGCAGTGTAGTCATGGTCCTGTACAAGTCAATCTTCTAAAAACACCATTCTCCAGAGTTCTTATGTATCTGGTATTTGGGGTTTTTTTAAAAAAAACACCAACAAAACTACCTTGTTATAGCATTACTACCTATGCTACTATAATTGGCTTAAATAAACTACAAGGTTTGCCAAAAATCATTTGAAAGATGGGGAAGGTTTGGTGGGAGCAAATGCAATCAGGTTGTGGTTAAAAGTGGGTTTGTTTTTCTTAACTCTCCTGTATGTAATGGATGTGAAAAACAAGAGAATGCTTTTTCCAAGTGAAGTGTCTGTTAGGAACAGGCATCTGTGCCATGTAGTACAACATCTGACAGGAAGCCTGGCTTGAGAAATAATGCAATCCTCTGGAGGCTTGTCCAGCAAAAATATCATCCAAGGTCACTGTGATTCTACCTGTGTGGCAGTGCTAAATGTACTTAACAGCAGTGGAGAGATTAAAAGCCAAACAAATAAAAAGCCCCTTCCCAAAAAACTAACAACCTCCTTCTGGAAATAAAGAGAAATAGCTCTATGCTATACAGGGTAAATAATACATTCATAGAATGGTTTAGGTTGGAAAGAACCTTAACGAAAGGGATATAGCATACGGTCTGCAGTTTTATGCGTCTGTATGCGTCCAGATGTGGTGTTAACTAATGGCATACAGATGATGGAGAAGCAAATGGAGGGCTTCCAGAGCCACAGACACATATCTGAGTCAATTATCCATTAGATGGTAGTAGTGATACCATTAATATAGTACAAGAGTGTGTTAAGTCCTTTATAGACAGCAAATAAACCACAGAGCCCATGCTCAGAGATCCTATGGGGTTCAGCTCAGGTGAACCTTTAAAACATATTTCACATCCATTTTTTTAGGTAAAGGGGAGAAGCAGGAATTTGGTGTGGTAGGGAGGCCTATTTTGAAGCAGAGTGCTTTTTCTTTTGAGAAAGTATATAGGCATTTCTTTAACTGTATGCTCACCTGCTGTTCAGGAGAGACTTGCTCCTGTGTTTACTCAGGAGCCAGCAGCTGAGTGTGCTTGGGGGGTATAGTGTTAGATATCTCATTTTTGTGCTGTCGTGGGTAAGAAAAGAGTATATGCGGGGGGGAAAAAAGGAAAAATGATAGTTAAAGATAGCGATACTGAAGTGGTTGTGCATGTTGTAATGGAAGGTTACTGCTCTCAGCAAAGTGATAATTAAGTGTGTCGCTGCGGGGGGAAATGGTGCTGACCTGCAGAGCTCCGTGCACCTGGAACACACCGAGAGAAGCTTTGTGCAACATTACCCAAGTTTCTTAACTTCACTCGTTTCCTTTTCTACGTGTGCTTTGTGCTGCCTGTTAAAGCAGAAATAATATTTCACTTTGAGAAATGACAAAATTAAAAGTTACACCCTGCCCTCTGTTCCTCTAGGAGCGATTTAGTTTTGCAAGTGTAGACATTATCCTGTGTTTTAAGATGGAGCTTGTTATTCTACTAGAAAATAAATGTGCTGTCAATGGATGATCACCCTAAGCAAGAAAGATTTAAATTCAGTTGGAAATGTGAGAAGTTTATATATAATTATGTGTATTGGCAACAGTTATATTGTTACATCACTGAAGGTGAATTTGGGGATGAAAACAGCAGAGCGACAACCTACTACTTGGTAGTAGGCTTTAACAAGGACACAGCTTAGATGACCGATGAGGTGTCTTCCTTTCTGTATAATCTGTGAGTCTATAAAAATAATTCCTTTGTTCAATTAGATGATATATTAAGAAATGAATGCCAATACCATGTTTTAAAGACTGTAAGCAGAGAAAGGGAAGAAGCGCTATGATATTAACAAAGATCTTAACATTTTGCTCCGGTATTAAATATTTTAATCTCTCTCAGTTTAATTAGTTGATTAAGATTCACTTCATATCAGAATCATTGAAAAGTTTTGGGGGGCAGGAAGTAAAACTTAAAAGTGGAAGTTCAGTGCTTTTAAAGACACTGTGTTGAGGACAAGGAATGCTGCAACATAGATTTTTACTGACTCCATGTATAAAAAGTCTACTGTTGTTTGACATATCCAAAACTACATGAAAGACAAAGGTGGGGAGGAGTCCTTACAAAAAGACTCACCAAACTTTTTTTGTCACTGATTAATAGGTAGTGTTAGTGTCTTTGGTAATCTTAAGGTACCCAGAGAGCAGCAAAAAGATGGAATGCGTAACCATAGTCCTGGGAGATGAGGCCTAATAACCCCCTGTGATCTTGTTCAAAAGACATTTCCATATGTTTGTTTTCCAGTTTAAGTTGCATCTCCTCACTGAACATGACTGTAATCCCCAAAAGTCATGCTGGTGTAAGAAATCTACCCTGAGTAGGCGGCAGTATTTTGTTCTAATAATGTCAACAGCTGTCTTCTAACATTTAACCATGTAATAAAGGGTGAGGGAGGAAAGGAGTGACACACATACACAGACAAGAAATGCAGAGTGACCATGGGGCAATCCATTAGATAGCCATAATGCTCACAGCTGGAAATTTTTTTGAGATGGCATTTGATAGCAGCATTGTTAGCCTTCATATAATGCAATATTTATTACAGTAAGGGAAGCAGGGAGTATTTTTAGCTGCATCTTGAGTAACTTATCTCCATGGCAACCCCTTACTTGCCTGTACTGTTGCTGCTATATAGAATGTTGTCACATTAATAATAAATGGAACACATCTAACACATTTGGCTGCCGATTGGCTTCCAGCCACATATTTCTCTTGTTCTAGTTGAAGGGTTTGCAAAGCTTAGGGTCCGTAAGCAAATTTCATTCATTTTGTTTCTTAGAGAAAATTGCCTTGGATTATATTAGAGCACTCAGGAGGTTTCATCAATGTATGCATTGTGTTTGTTGGGTTGGATTCTTTGTTTGCTTTTGTTTCTAGTTCCACTTTAAAATGCCAGGGAAATCCGTGAACAAATACAATTAGAAAAGCTAGAAACCCAGCAGCTGTGGAGTAATTTTATTTAACTTACATTTGTATGGATAAGAAAATGGCATTTTTTAAAATTGCTTATAAGGAACCCCTTTGACATGTTTTTGAAGAACAATACTTTCATTAATGGAAACATAAAGCAAGCAGGTCTCCAAGTGACATCCTAGACTTGCTGATCATTTCCACAGGCATATGAAAAAAGCAGCTGCAAGCAGTCAGCCCTTGTTTTGTGGTCTAAATATATGGTTTTCAAATTTGGCAAATGCTTATTATAAAGGTGAAAAAAATAAACAAAAGAACATTAGATTTCAGCTTAAATTGGTCATGTTTTTTCTATAGATTCTAACACTGGTGAACAATACAGTGCAACTGACTTTTAAGTTTGTATATTAAGGCTTGAAATACTACCTGCTTGGCATGAGAAACCTTTTGGTGGAGCCTGTTTAATTGATGCTACACAAGGACTTACACAAATATTAAGTATCCGTATCTGGATGGCTTAGTCTCATTTCTTTTGTCCATTTTCTCTCTTCACAACTCTTTACTTATTTCCAAATCTGCAAAAAAGGAAGAGGAGGAAAAAAAAGAAATAAAACTTTGTATTTGACTGCATGACCATGTGATCTTTCTGCAGTCTACCATCAGTTTATTTAACATCTCAGATGAAGCATGTGTGCCCATAGGAATCTTTATTTAGGAAACACATATTACATCTTATTTTATATATAATGATATGCTGCCAGTGATAACTAACTGGTCTAGGATCATGTATTTATTGCTGTAATTTCCAACTATCCTCCTTTTCAACTCCAAGGCTTAAGGAAAAAAAGCTGGTTCTTTCACTTGTTTGTTCAGCTTTTCAAAACAAATATTCTCCTGTAAGCTCATAAAAGAAAATAGGATTTAAAAATAATTTAAAAATTATTAGGTTCTTATATGGGAGTTTCAATCACAAGCATGATGTTTCTATCCCCAAAATTTATAAATGAGGGAAAAGAATAGTTCATGTGAGTTCTCAAGCACTACCAAGGAACCCAGAGTTTCTAAAAGCCTGATCCAAAATATTTAGTAGCAATCCCTGGGAACATTGCTATTGACCTCTGAGCTTTGAGTCAATCTCTACTTTGTGATGTCAACAGTTTGTAAAAGTTTTTTACCCAGAAGGCTTTTTTTTTTGCTATAAAGTGTTAAAAACTAGCAGCATTTCTCATTAATTGTATCTAAACATATACAAAGACTAAGTTTACTGAAGGAAAATAACTGGTAGGATTTTCTTTAAAGGACATTAAACAGCCCTGAAACTTGAAGTCAGTAAATAATCTAGCATTACTGGTATTTTTATTTAGAGAGTCCTGCTTTTAAGAAGTAATAGCTAATTTGGGATGAGTTGCATTGAGCTGGTGGCTTCTTGGCAGTACTGCCTGCCAAGGTGAGAGAAACATGCTATGTGTATGCAGGGACACAGTGCTTCTCAACCATATGTAGGACCTGTTTAATATTGTCATGGTTTAACTCAGCCAGCAACTAGGACCATGCAGCCTCTCGCTCTCCCCTGTTCTACCTTGTTCAGGAGAGTAGGGAGAAGAGGGGGGAAAGGGGAAAAGAACCCTCATGGGTGGAGGTAAAGCCAGTTTAATAGAACAATAATGGAAAAGGAAAATAACAATAAAAATGGTAAAAGAATATACAAGTTACTCCCACCACTTGGTGAATTGGTTGACCTAGCCTGACCCAAGCAGAGATCACAGATTCCCCACCACAGGCCAACCCCCATTTCTATACTGAGCGTAACATCAGAATACAATAGAATCCCCAATGGAGTTCTTTCTATGCTTCCTCTCAACTTCTATGGGAAGCTGAGAAAAGTCCTTGACTAGTATAAACATCACTTAGCAACAACTAAAACAATATTACTGATGTTCCTTTCACACCAAATCTGGAAACACAGCAACCACTAGAAAGAAAATTAACTCTACCTCAGCTGAAACCAGGACAAATATAAAGCCCCATTCCTAGGATTTCAGGCAGTCATACTTATTTATCTTGAACAGGAACTCACTTGACATCTGCTGAAAGGCCAAGAGATGAATGAACATGGAGAAAGATGATTTTTTTTCTCCCTGTTGTAGCAGGTCACTTTACAGGATAGGTGTGCTTCTGGACTTTAAATGAGAGACTTTGGGCCAGGCACTGTAGTGGATGAAAGGCAAAAATCTTGCAGGATGTTCATCTCTCCCCAGCAGCTGGAATCCAGACGTCTGAGTTGCTACATTTAGCATAGCAGAAAGGCATGTTATTAATTAGGGAAATTTTCTAAAGCGCAATGAACCTTACATATATAATTGCTATTAAGGTGATTACACTTTAATTCAACTTTCATCTCTGCTTGAGACAAATCTGCCAAAAAAAGTTTCTATAATTAATCTGTAAGGGATAGATTTCAAAATGAACCATGGTTCTCTGATCTAGGACTTGGTGAAAAAAAGAAAAAAGAAGATGGAAGCTGCTGTGTTTAAGGTTTGTTTGTGATGTTTAATGGAAAGTACAGGAATCTTAAGGAAAACAGTCTGTTGCTGAGGCCTCATCTTGTAAGAGTTTTGCACCTGACTTCAGTGAAGTGGGAAGCTTGTCCTTGGAAAACCAGGTGGTCTGACCTCATTTTGCAATTCTTGGCACAGGCTGCTTTTTCATTTCACTTCTGCTCTCCTTCAGCTTGTATGGACATGCATTCTTTATACTTGCTTTGAAACCAGTTACAGTGACTAGCTGCATTGTGGAGTTCACTGACTACCCTGAATGAGGGCGAAAAATATATGTATCTTATTCTGACTATTTCATGAAATATTTGATATTCAACTCTACCCTTTCCAAGAATTCTAGATGTTTGGAGAACTGGTAGTGTGGCTGTTCCTTTCATCTATGCTGCTATATATTTCCCTGATTTTACTTGTTGCTTTTGTTTTTTTCCTCTCAAAGTTTTGGTTACTTTGCTAAAAATGCTGACTGAAAGTCAGAACCCCAACATAAGCACAGGAGCTATAAAACTGAGACGGCGATGTGCCAAGCAAGTCCTCTATTGTCTCTGTAATACTGCAGGTTTGGAGAAATAATATCATAGATTGTTCCTATGATACATGCATTCCCATCCTCTCTTAGCTGTGCGAACATGGTACTTAAAGAGCAAGTTAAACCCTGAAGACCACCCTGAGCCTTTTCAGGCTTTGATTCTCTTACTTACGGGTTCAGGCCTTATTTGAGAGCAAGATCTGAATGAGCAGCATCTTTATTTTCACACTATTTCACTAAATATGTTTTTCCACTGGCTCAAGGGCACAATTTTTACTCTTTTTGGTTTTATTTTTGGGATTACTTTTAATCAGAAATCTAATGAGCTGCTTTAGATTCAGAAGGGAGAGAGAGCTCTGCCTCAAAAATGATCATTAATTTGAAAACTTGGGGAGGGCTCCAAGCTTGCCTTTGTGTGACTTCCTGTTTCCCTGTGGTGTCTTCCAGCACAAACTTAATCCCTGTAAAAACTGATGGTAAAAGCTGAACCAGTACGAGAGACACATGCATTCTTTGTGATGAGATAAGCATCCTCGAGCTTCTCACGATTATATTTGTTTTTCACCTGCTTATTTACTGTACACCTGTACCAGGCTGGCACTGCTCTTGGCTTCGGTACGGATGATTCTCAGTTTCAAAGCCAGATTTGTTCGTGCAATTATTTCACTGGCACATAATGAAAACTGTTTCCTGTACTCAGCAAAATGCAGCTAAGTAAGAGTCCAGGTGTGCCGTGTTTGTCAGCCTTTCTACAGTGTAATACTAATCTTTGCTCTAAATAAGTAGCTTTAACAGACTGTAATAATAATCCCTTGGCTAGCATGCCCCAGGTGAAAAACAGGAGGTACTCCAGTCCTCTGAACACAGATTTCAGGGTGGATCTAGATGAAGTTTGTGGCACAGGTGTTGATGTAATTGGCATAATGATACATGAGGGGTACACACATGGTTCAGCCAGCCTTCAGACAAATGCTTCCACTGGAGTGGCATAGCAGCTTGTCATTAATAGGTGGGGGTCCAGTCAGACCCATGTGGGAGATCGGGTCCAGGCTGTATGTTTGGTTTTTTTAAAAAAAAAACAAACACCCCAAAACCAACCAACAGA
>RSEF01000007.1:948711-978137 GCA_003993805.1 Himantopus leucocephalus | reverse complement strand
CCCGCAAAAAAAAGGCATCATACCTTCAAGCTTTGCAGCTGCTAATGCAACAAAGGCTGGGGGTTTTTTCCTGTATTACATGTATGTATTTGCAGTAAGATGATCATTCCAACATTTTATCTTGCTCCCTCTCCCTCTGCGTATATTTTGATATGTCTGTGTACACATATTTATGTATATTACACTTCATAAAAATATATAAATAGTGATTATGAGTTGATTCATGGTCAATTCATGTTTTAATGAAGAGTTTCAAATCCTTATAGATATCGATTTTTAATATTTTTTTAAGTTCTAGTATGTGCTGGTACATCCAGACTTTTTAAAATCAGAATGGCTGATATGTGCATGATGTCTTTAAACACAAATATGTGACAGATACAAGTGTGTACCCTTGGCAGATGAAAACAGGTGCATCTGGAATGTCTTAACACAGAGAATGAGTTGTCATGTCCTGGTGAAAGTATAATTCTGCACTGCCTAAGCTACCTGTTTAGGGTGTGAGCTAGGAAAAGCACTTAGCTACGTGATTAACTGCAAGGATGTGGTTACAGCTTTTGTGGGACTATTCATGTTAGTAAAATGATACTTTTGCATTTTTTCCTGTGATTATCATACTCTGGGCATTGACATCCTATGTAAGTCAAGGATAGTTGCACAGGCACTGAAGGAGTTAATCAGTGTTTTCCTGCAGCAATTTAGCCAGATAGTGTGACAAAACTGTGTAAGTCAGAAAATGTTTGTTTCCTCAGTTGCAAGATTTCTTCTTGTTGTTTGGCAGTAGAATATATAGACACAAATACAGTAATGTCTTGAGTAATATTTAACTGCTCTAAAGAAAACAGAAGTGAAATAAGTATATACTCATCTGAATGAATATTGGTTCATTTGCACATGCGATATATATAACCAATGCACTTCTTGCTAATTATCCTTTTCTTTGTCTTGAACTGTGCAACTAAGAGGAAGACCATGGACAGGCTCAGATCTGTATTGCTGGCTTTCCAAAAGGCTTACCTGACTGAAGCTGCTGCTTCAAATGACTTAAAAAATCCAGATATTTCCTAGTGCTTGCTATTAGCTTGATTCCCAAGAACCTTTCAAACAGATTCTTTGTTTGGACTAATTTCCTGAACTTGGGCTTGAATTATGAACATTTAACTTACCCATTTTGTCTAGTATTTCTTGTACACTTGCTTGAAATTGTTCTAGCTCAACTGACATACTTGCTGCAAAGAATGCATTGCAGGTGGGAATGTCCCCAGAGTCATCAGCTTCTCTTCTGTAAGCAATGGAGGTGAAGAAGCACCTCAAAGGAATACAATATCTGTTATCTTAAAAAAATATTTCATGATGTAATGAGTCTTCCTGCGGAGCAGCAAGTGTGTGCACTCTTGCTCACTCTTGTCTTTGATAACTCTAGCCAGAATTTAGATGCCTTCCTCTTAGTTCCGTGGTTTAATATTTAGACATCACCAAAAGCTTGGTGAGGTCAGCTCTCTCTGGAGGCACATCTGCTGTTTCAAATTTAACCTTCCCTCTTCAGAGCCCCACATCAGTCAACAACTGGATTCCTAGAATGCCTGGGAGGTGCTGCTTGGCAAGATGGGTGCTCCCACCAGCCTCTGGTGGGGAGCCCCAGAGCTGCTAAGGCCCTGGTTGCTGTTGTGGAGGCAGTTCTCCGGTGCTCTCCTAGGACCTGGCTACTCTTTTGGGGTCTCTTTTTCTTTTAATCTCTCTCCCCCTACCCCAGTAGACAGCCAATTCCTAATTCACTACCATATGTCTTATGGAAAAATTGCATGGATCAAATGACAAATTATTAATTATTTAAACTTATAAGTACTAAAAATCCTCAATGTATGAATATGTTTGCTCAGTAGAGACATTGAGAAAAGTCAGCCAATTCTCTAACTGACTTTTCCTAAGCTTCGCTTCACCTGGTGACAGTAAGGTCTGTATTAGCTCTCCCACCCTTCACAGCAATACTGAATAAATCTGTTCTGTTGTAGTTTTTATTGAACTTTCCACTGTGAATGGTTCTATATGGCATGACTCCCTTCAATATTGCTGTGCACTAATTGCGTCATTGAGGACGCAGCAGTACAGAAACAATTAAAAGAACAAACATGGAATAATTGGGCAACTTAATTTATGTTCTTAAAAGGCTACAAATGAAGCAACTATGACGCATAATCAGAGAACCTCTAAGGATAAACATTCATAGCTTATTTCCATGGTTACAACTTTATTACATAGATGCTAGAAAAGTAAATCCCTACCTAAACACAGCAAGTAGGAAGAGGTATTTATCGCCTGCTTTTTCTTAGTTCTTGACTTGTACAGCTCTGTTACATTTGCTATTTTATTGAATTCCACTGCATATACTTTTTATAAGTAGGAGTTTTCTCTTTGTCTGAATCTAGTGGCCTCAACAGAAGATAAAATTCTGACAGTCTCATGTCTGATACAGTTGGCTGTGTACGCACTCTCAGCACCATTCTTGTTCGTTTTCATGTTGTAACCCTCAGGATGCTGAGGATGGCTACAGATTTCTCCAACACACTTGACAGACTGTCAAAGGGGAATACATCTGTGGCTCATTGGTTAAGTACTCCAAGGAAGACCTTTGGCTGTTTTTCAGATGACACTGTATAATTACAACCACATCAGTGAAAGGAGGTCAGATCTATCTTTCAGCCATGCTTTATTATGATGGAAAGACTTTGGAATATCATTCATGTGGATGCAATACCCAGTTACTGATTATTGATCTGGCATTGTTCTGTATCAAATCACAACCCAATCCTTTGCATCATGAACTCTGTCAACAGTGCCATTTGTATCTCTTAACATGTCTTTAATTCTTAAGAAGGTGAAGAGAAGGAAAAAATATATTCTCTCATTTCTAAATGCATCCATCAAGTGTGTTTTCAGTTTTTACCACTCCCAAAGATACTAGAGGCACATGTGTGGTCATCAGTACTTGAAGTGCGAAATAGTATGCCCTCTCTTGGGGTAGGTGTGGTGGTAAACAGAGAGCACAAATTTCTTCCCCATTTCATCAGAGGTTTATTGCAACTGACATCTTATGGCCAAGGTTTTCAAAAGTATTTAGTGTTTTTAGAGGATGTAGCTTGACAAAGCTTATGAAAGGGTCACCTCAGCACGCCAGAACAAGTTTCCTAAAAAGCTTGACTTTCAAGGTGTCTCATTTTCAACATTCCAAATGCAGCCAAAATACTTCAAAATGTTGGTATTCTCTGTATTTTCTGGTGAATGTATTATTAGCATAGTTACAATGCTCTGCTTTTCTGGAAGTATGAACTTGCATAAACTTTCCAGAAAACTCAGTGCTGAGAACTCCAAATGGTTAGCAGTATTTGATTTCTTATGTGGGCTGTTTTATCATATTATTCTGGAAGTAGTTCCATGGGTGGTGTGGTAGGAGGATGTTTGGAAAGAAAAAGAGCTGAAAGTTTTCACTAATCTATTTATAGTATTCATTAATTGATTTTATTCTTGTGGTTACCCTCCCATTAAAATCCATTTGAAGCTAGAGTGCTCTTGTCTATTAAGCTACTCGCCAAGGGTTTTAAATTACTTTGATAGTTTAAGAGAAAAATTGCACTTATTTCTTAGTGTGTCTTATTGTTATGAAATGTAGCATTCACTTTTTCCTCAGTCTGTAATATTCTTTATAGATTTGCAGAGATTCTGAACTAATTCTGAGTAGAAAAAAATCAAAATTACTTCTTGCTATCAATGTCAAGCAGGTTTTGGCACTCTAAACAAACCACCCATGCTTAGTTTGGGTCCTGCCCAGTGTGCAAGTTCATTATTGTTATATAAAGGTGACTGAAAAAAGGCATTCAGGTGGAGATGAACAAGTAGTATAAATTGTACAAAACCAGTGGCTGCATAACACTGGATATGCATGTGTTCTCTGCATTTGAGCATATGGGAACACAGAAGTGGCAGGTTATGGTGCCTTGCCCTGTTGTCCTCAGGCTCCTGTGGCCCTGCTGCTGAATTGCAGCACCCTGCAGCTCTACTTGCTGATGGATGGCCCAGCACAGAAATGCTCCAGCACAGATGATGGGCTCTGGTCCCTTGTGCTGGTGATTCCAGTTGACGGCAGGTTATCCTGATGTTGCATGCAGTTTAGCTTCAGTTCTGCCTCTTGCATCTGCCCGGAACAAAATTCCTATTCTACTTTGTGGTTGAATTTGAGTTGGAAAAGTGTCTTCAGTGTCCTTTAATGAAGTATCTTTTTATGAAGATATCAAGGGAAAGAAGTAGTTACGAGCACTTTTCATGATGGTATAAATTCACACACTGTTCATGCCTCATTGGACTTATTCTGCAAGATCAGCATAAAGCCATCTAGAAGAATATGTACCTTTAGCATACTGATAATATTCAACAACTAGATAATAACATTGGTGACATTTGCAAAGCCTGAGAGACTTGGGCCTTTCTGCGTTGACATTAATAGAAATGAGACATCTTTATTTCTTAGGCAGTAGTGGTTCAATGACCTTTTTCTTCTTTCTCAGACTTCCGTTATTTTTGCATGCTCTTTGTGGCCATTGTAAGGAAACAGCAAAATACTTGATTTTTCTACTCTTTTCTCCTGTTTGTCTTAAAATAGTCTTGCCCTTTTAAATGGCTGTCAAAAAGGGCTTCCCCATAGATTTTTATTTTGGGTATTTGAGATGGTTTCTGATTAAAGCTGGCTAAAGAAGTAGCGGTGGCATCTGGAAGCAATGGGGTTGTGATGGTTATTTATCCCTGCCTTGCAAAACTGAATATATAACATTACACTGCTAATGGAAGTCAGCAGAATTGGCCTTAGACTTTTCTGCAAACTTTCCCCTTAATCTGGGAGCACTCCTATCCACTACAAAAGGCTATTTATATTTCATTTTTCACTATAAAGAAAGGTAGAAGACTGACAGCAGTGCACTACTATTTTACAGTAATTGATCTTTTTCAAAGCACTTTGGCTTTCTCTGAAGATCTGTCATGTGATTCTTTACCTTGCTATTGCTATAGGTGCCTTTTGCTGTTGTTTTCAGAGAAGTAGGAGCCAAGGCATCGTGGTTTTAACTACAGAATTACCTTTATTCTGCATTTATTCCGATATTCAATGTATTATTAATGGAAGTACCCTTCTGGCAGGGTGAGCCACGTTATCAGTAAATGTGTAATTGACTTCTGTGCTGAGTCTGAGCGAACAAAGGGAACTTGGAGACCAAGATCCCTGTGCTTGCCTGCCAGAGTGGTGTGATTGTTCCCAGCCTGTGATCATTGCTTACACAGTGTAGTACTGTGTGTAGTTATCACCTGAGGGCTACTAGCAGTGATTGTAGTTTGGCCAGCGTAAGTGGTAAATGTCAGTGCAATTGTATCTTGTGCTGTTAATTGGCGTACCTGCATATCTACTGGGAAAAAAAAGGCAAGGAATGGTACTGTAGTACTCAGTATTGTAGATGTACGTAAGCATGAGCCTGAAAGATAGGGAATGGGGAAAAAGAGGGGAATGTTGAAAGTTCAGTATGTTGCAACCAGAGTCAGGTACTAGCACTGAGGAAGGACTGTGAAATCAAGACTAAAACACTTCAAATTTTGTGTTTAGTCATTTTTATTTATTGAGGAGAAAATGTTTCTTGCTTTTCCTTGCTGTGAGGAACATTGTTTTGTTGTTTTTTTAACTGTATTTGTAAAGCAGATCAAGAAAGTGTTGTATGAATATAGTGAATCCAAAAGGATGTCTTTGACACTCTTGAATAGGAAGCTCTCAGTTGTTCACATATTTTAAAGATTTAAATTACTCGGGCTTCATAACATTAAATCCACATTATGATCTCTCATATTATGAATCAAAAGACAGAAGGGAAAAATACAACTTTTACATAATACTATTCATCATGACAAATGATCTGCATCAAAGAACATAACATCCTGGCAAAGCTTCAAGATTACCCAGAGGAGAGGCAATGGACAGGCTGTCGAGCCAAAGTAATTTCAGAAACAATTCCACACCTTCTTTATCCCTAGCGCGGAGCGGAAAAGCTACGAAACCCTCTAGCACGGTTGCTGTGTGCAGTTGTTTAACCTACTGACCTTAACTCTCGCCCTCCCTGACAGTCTCATGTTTCTCAGCATGGGAGGGGAAGGACTTCTATGCAACTCTAAACAATATGGTTTAGAGTTTCTCTATTGGAGATTATTTCTTTCACAGCTCTTGAGGGAGAATAGTGCCTACCATGAGTGTAAGGAGGGTGCCATAACACCCTCTCCCTATCTCCCCCAAGCAAGCACGGGTATCTGCTGGAGCGATCAACATGTGTGCAGGAGGACTGAGCTGTGTTAGAGGCCGAGGACTTAGCTGGTGGTCACTAGCATAACAAATCAATATGATTGATTTGCTCAGAGCAGCTGACTGTCTCCTTGCAGAACAAGAATGATCTAGTTTCTTTTTTCATAACACCAGTGAAATGGTTAACTCCTTACAACTGCAGGCTCCAGCATGCCTGTCTGCGTATCTAGCCAAACTTATTCCAAATGCCTCCACTGGATTGCCTTGTAGCATCAGAAGAAAAAGATTTCCCTTCATATTAAGTGTACCTTTATATGAGACTGAGATTATGCTAGATCTAAACTTCTAGCTCAAAACTGAGGAAATGAAAACTATTTGTTTTCATGAACTCTAAATTTAATCTTCAGTAAGTGTTTTTCTTAATTTGGTCAGAGAACTCATACTTTCATATATTAAATCCATTTATTCAGTATTATTAGCACTAAATGATGCGACTTATCTGCAGGAATACTGAAAAGTAGAAATCTTGTTTATGGAAGTCAGTGTAGTACAGATGTACATATATTTTACTTGTTGGTTACAGAATTGGGCATTATACTGAGGACCACAGGAGAAATCCTAATGTTCTTAAATTACTGCCTGTCTAGGCAACAGTCACGGTATCTAAAAGAACTAGTGCTGCATTGTTTAACAGATGCCAAAGACTGAGTCCTAAGGGTATTAAAATTAACTCCCTGTTAAAGCACACAGTCAAGTCATGCAGGTCCAAATCTGACCACAAAAGAGGGATTTGGTTTTTAAACAACCAAACAAAATAAACCCAACGAAAACCAGCAACACCTCACCTCTGTTAACTCTTAGTTTGGATGCCTGAGATAGGAGCTGTATTTTTTGATGGAGATTTGTGGCTTACTGTGTGGGAAGGCAACACATTTTAGGTTTTCTTGCAACACAAAGTCACTGCAGGTGTTGTGTTAAAAGCAAGGCTGGAGTAAAATTGGGATGTACTCTAAAAGGTCACAGTGGGCAAGGGGAAGACTTGTGTTGACACCTTTTGTCACATGCTGCACATCAGTTTGCCTTGTTTTGTTCTAGTTTAGAACAGAAGATGTTAACAAAAGCCAGCTTTAGAAACTGAAATGTATAATCACTTCTGGCATGCTTACTTCAAGAACAAAGTTCCCAGAGCCCCCAGTCACAGCCTTGGACTGCTCCATACTTGTTCCAGTGCTACGGTGGTGGGCTGAAATCAGCTCCTCTTTTTCACTTGTTTCCCACTGTTCTTATTAAAGATCTCTAATTTTTTAGAGATCCTTATCTATCAAGTTGCCCTTGTGAGATTTAATTGCAAATATGTCAAATCCACCAGCTAATCGTGCAAGTTGTCTTTTAAGAATCTCTACTGATGGAAGCCCAACCTTTCTAAAAAGTCTTTCAGGCAATCTCCTCAGACAGTGGTTCACTCCTCTTGCACTTAATGTTTAACTTGATGTTAGAATCCTCTACTGCCACTGAATTATTACCAGTCTTATTTATTGTGGAAATAGAGCATAGATCACTGTATTCAAACTGCACTAAAGTTGCTGCAGAGACAGTTATCTCTTTCATTTTCATTTCTTCACTAAATTAAACAATCAAGTACTTCCAGATTTTTCTCAGACATGAAGAGTAGTGATAGCAACTGGAGAACTCCTCTCTGGATTGTCTTCAGTTGTTTGAAAATGTAGTATCCAAAACTGGATGTAATAATTCAGATGATGCCTCATCAGTCTCTTAACGTGTCCCATAGATTAGACATGGACAACTTGCTTTTTTCACAGTGCTGACTTTGTTGCCTCATGTTCAGTTTGAGATATCAGCTGGATCCTTTTCTACAGTACCCTGTTTGTTGTTTTCAAATATGTGTTTTTGTAGGTGGTTATTCCTGTCTCCTTAGAGCAGCATATGTCAGTTACCTTTATTGAGTTGCAGCTTTTTTCTTAATTTTTTTTGTCTTCCAGATAACTTGGGAATCCCCTGGTTTGGTGTCATTTATAATTAAGTAAGCAAACATTCTAATAATTGTGTATATGTGTTTTTGATCTTTTTTTGCTGTGTGGAGTATTAGGTCTTTTGATCTCTTTTAAAAGTGAAAAACATGGAGAATTTTACTTAATTAGGAACAAACACTGGCTGACATTCCTATTGATGAGAATATTGTATGACAAAAACTAATGCTCTGCACAAGGTATGATTCTGACCAGCCTCATTTTCTGTAGGGGAGGTATTCAGGGTATTATTTTTCTAGATAAACTATTTATATCTCTTGCTTATAGAAAATGTGATGTCATCCATAACTCTTGAAAACCCTATTCCCTGACACTCAGATCTCAATCAAGTCATTTTAATATAACAATAAGCATAATAACTTTCAGGGAACTACTGTAAATTTTAGGTCATTCTTGATATTTAAAATTTGGGAGATGACAGGCTTTGTATGTGCATTTCGGATTGCATCCTGTCATGGGTATTTTTTTTAAAGTTCACTTTATGACTAAACCATAACTTCTTTTTCTGGTAAAATATAAAGCCTCTTGAGCTTATTTGTATTTCACTGCTCAGTTCATGGAGCTCAAAAGGGGCCCTGTGAGGCCTCATTGTGGTCCAGCTGGCACTGATTTAAAGCTGTGATGTGATGATAATGATAATGTCTCAATTAAGTGTTGCTTTAAGATACTGGGCTTGCTTGAACATGAAACTGTTAAGGTGCAAGCCCACATGACTAAAATCCAGAAATGGTTCACCTAACCATTATTATAACTGAGTTTCTGAAATTACACAGTTTCTGTAAAAGTTAGGAAAAAGAGTAATACGAGTCTTATTTTAGTGGAAAAAATAGTGAAGCTATCCTTCTTTCAGAATGTTTTAATGAAAGATGACTCTATAAAGACAATTTCATACTTAGAGCAATATCTGAGATAGCTGGGGTCTTAGGTAAACCAGGAAGGTCCTGGTTCATGTCTGGTGCCTGCCTAACTTCCTTCCCTTTGTGTTTGACAGTGCTGTGCCCTTGAAGTGTGCCATGTAGGATAGTCAGGGAGATACCAAAAGCTTTAATGATTTTGCCAGAGCCAGTGCAGAAAATGCATTTAAACCCAGATTATCCAAGATGCTCCTTGTGCCATAGGAACAGAAATGCCCTTTCTCTACTTTTCAGCTACTGATATAAATGGTGTACTGTGGGAAAAGAATGGATTGTAATTGCAACACACAATCAGCACAGAAAAACTTGGTAAACAAAAGTATGTTGCTGGTGGCAGTCAAGGGAGAAGGCAAAAGGAAAGCCTCATTAAGTCTGATTGTTATGGCACACAGTGATAATGGTCCTGTACATCAGATAATGATTTACTTAGTGTCTCCAGTACACATTAGATAGATTATGCAAGTGCTTTATTTTTTATTGAAAGAACAGCTATCACTAACAGCTACTGAAATAGTTGAGCAAATCTTCATGCTGCAGAGATGGAAAAAATAAGTTAGCAATGTTAAAATAATGCAATTTCATCCCAAAGTGAATCATAATTACTAATGTTGAACACATGACCTTCACAATACAAAACTTTCAGAGAACTGTATTTTATCTTTCTGTGGTTTTGCAACTGCCAATAATGTAAAATGATGGTAAAATTTAGTGACTTGAGTTTAATTCATGCTAATACAGAGCCTACAAGGCTGAAATAATTCCTTAATAAAATTGTAGGGTTTGAGTTGGAAAGTAAAGAAACAGGAGAAAGTCAATTAGTCATCCTCCAGCTGTATACCTGGGTTCATTTAGTGAAGAAAAGTACGAAGGCCCCTGAGGCTAGTTCCCTGTGCTTGATCTTCTCTTCAGTCTGCCCTTGTTCAAGTCCTGTGAATGTGATTTGGTGCCTGTGTTGGCTGTGCTCAGTGTCCACCTGAGGAGCAAGGAGCTGGTGTGAGCCATTTGTGTCCTATTCTGCCCACAGGGTGGGGTGGTAGTGGGGCATCGTGCTCTGTCTGCGCTTTCTGCCTGCAGGCCCACTTCAGGTAGAAGTATTGGCCAACATATGGCCAGAAGGGGCGTCAGATCTGGATGGTCTGAGAGATGAGCTGATGTGGCAGCGTCAGAAAGACCTCCTGTCCCTGCCAAGGGGAGGTCTGGTTTGATCTGCCTTTTACCTGTAGCAGACTGGGGACTGCACTGGCTGGGGGGTGAGAAGAAGGGAAGATTACTGGCTTCAGCAGCTCGATCCATGTCCATTTATTTCTCTCTCTACATCATCTTTCCAGAGCCCAAATGTGCAAGCTGTCACACTTGCCACTCTTCTCAGCCTACTAAAGGCAATCCCCTCAGTCTTTTGAAACAGCAGCAAATTAAAGCTCTTTTTGAAGCCTGCAGACAAGCTAATATATATTTTATATGTTCTGTATACATACATGCACTTGCATCTCCTTCAAAGTTGAAAGGAGCCCATTTGAATTAAAGAGAAATTAAAATCTATGCAGATCAAAAGAAAAAATAAACTTGTTTCTGGTTTTAAGGGGGAATTTTTGAAGAAATAACAAATATTTTAAAGTCTTTAAGGTATTTTCAAAATTGCTGGCAGTTTATCTGTGAAGTCCAGCTCTAAATGTTGGATACAAAATTCACGTACTCATATAATCACTTCATCTATTTGAAGATGTTACAATTGCAATGAAGCAATTGTTACAACACATTGTAGGTGAGATACTTGTCAATGTATTTTTCCTTTTCAGATTGCTTGTGGATCACACAATCATTTAAATCTGTAAGTGCTGATGAACATATTTCTCGGACTACCATGAATTGCATTATATGGCTACTGTTATGCTTATTCATTTATCATCCATACCTTCACTATTCACATTATATGGTGATGTGAATCATGCCACCATGGAGTCATCTCATGTTGATAAGGGTATGCATGCTGAAAATTACCTGTACTGTACTAAGTTCTCAGTGTGAAGATACTAGACAAGGGTTTTCCAGGAAATTCCCCTTATTAGCAGCCAACTGTACTTGTTGGTTGACACTTCCACTGGGCAGCTGTTTCTTAGTTGCTTGGTAAAATTTACTGGGTTTATTGAGTTTTTTTAATGATAGCACTATCTGCAAGCAACTCAGAAAACAGTTCCAGTATCTCCATGCGAAGGACTGGTCAGATTAACATTATCAGCTTAAACAAAGTTCCCGAGGCCGTGGGAGAAGAAAATGTATACAACTAAGGAAGTACTTGGAAAAGGACTCCATTAAAGGGTGAAAATAAAATTAGTACCAGTCTTGAATAAAAATATTGTAGATGATAATATGCTTTTTCTTTTAAGATGCTGTGTTGAGGGAGAACGCACTGATAAATGGGTTTATTCATTCTCCAGAAGCAACCACTAGGTAAATGAGCTCAGAATCACTCCTTTTACATCTCCAACTTAAAAGCTACATTTGTGATCAAAGCACTCTCGGAAAGCCTTGCCTACTTTACTGCTAGTTAGCACACTTCTGATTGCTGAGTCAGGTGTTGAGGGGCAAACATTTCAGCAAAGACCTGTCCTCCCCCTTCCCCAGGCTTGGTGCTGGTGGCAGACTGCTGTCCTACCACGCCTGGCTTCCAACCTCTCCTCCCTCCCTAGATGGAGAGTTCCATTCTCTGTAGCTGTACTGCATGTGGCCTGGGTCTGCTGATGCTTGAATTCAGGTTGCCTCCTCTGTGCCTGGACTCGTTCCTACATGGTGTGTGTAGCTGTGAGGATGCAGGGCATGCTCCTGTGGGACAGGTCGCTACATCACATTGCTGTGTTAAACTGCTCTGTTTTTTCTGTGTGTGTGTAGTCCTGGCAGAAAAGGCGCCTGGTTCCTAGGCAGAATCACAGCAATAAAACCAGCAAACTCCAAAGCCATGTGCATTAATCCCAAAAACTAATACATTTGCCCAACTGCCTGTGCACACTAGCCAAAGGCAGTAATTCACAAAAAAAAAGGGGTTGTGTTTCTTTCTTTTAGTTTTCACTCATGTCACAGTTGCCAAACTGCTGTGCTCTGTACTGTCATATTCTTCCAGTTAAGCAGTGAGCTTTGATCCTTGCTTTGCCTCCTGGCTTCAGCGGCTTCTTGGGGGAGGGGGAAATACAATATTCTGCTTTCAAAAATATTTCTCTGAGCCCACACTTTTGGGCAATGAAATAGAAACTCTTCTGTAAAATATTCACTGCTGAGAAACCTGTATGTTGGCAGAGTTGCAGAAGTGAGTGCCTGCTTTTGCTATAGCTCTTTCTATAGATAAAGGGGTTCAGCTATGTATATATTATGTATGAAAGAATATATAGATCAGAGAAAGTGTTCATACTTTTGATCTCAAATGGAATTCAAATAATTTGAGAGTTGTTAACAAACCCCCAGCTACAAATTTTTAACCAAACCTGAACTTCCATTTATTTCCAAGGTTTTTTGTTTCATGAAAGGCTGCTCAGTCATTTTATCATAGCAAATTCCCAATTTTAATCCAGATTGTAGACTGTAGCAATCTATTAATATGGTGGGAATCGGGTCCTGTGTGTGTATGGCAAGGACGGGAAGCTTATTTTTTCCTGCTTTAGGGTGCTTCAGGCACTTCATTTTGTTGTGATTCAGAAGACAGACATCCAGAGTTTTAAGTTCACTGTGTAGTCAATGGAAAGAAATGGTTGTCTCTGGGTGGAGGAAGGGGTGAAACAACCTGTTGTGATTCAGGACACTTCAGTGTGGACCCATGCAGGTAATGCATGAAAGTTCCTGTAATTCTGCTGGAGAACACGGTGGCCAAATTGCGTGGGGCTGCCAGGCAGCCCAAATGTAGTCCTCTAGGCAGAGCCTACAGTTCACTACGGTTGATCCACATTCTGCTTTGGCAGTTTATATTGGACTTGAGACAAACATTGTCATGTATCCTTTCAAAGGAGTAAATACTGTTTGAAATAAAGATGAGCTTTCTCATGAATTTTTGTCACACTTAGGTTTCAAGTATATTGAGAAACAAATTGAACATGTTGAAAGTAATGAAAAACAGAAAGGCAATGTAAGCATTTCCTAACTGCTAGTGGCTGAGTCTGGGCCTGACACTAAAACACAGTCTTTGCTGTTGGACTACTACCTACTGAATATGCAAGGAGATACAGAAGAACTTCCCATGCTAAAAAAAAAACCAGCCCAGGAGAAAGAATCAGATGTGTTTTCCCCATTATAAACAGCGGAAAATAAACATTGCTGTAAAGGGAAAATCCATAACAGTGCTGTAAAATAAAACATAGTGCAAAGGGATACTGTAAACTTCTGAGCATCGGGGGGGGGGGGGGAGNGGATTTACAGCCATGTCAGACTAAGGGGATGAAAGAAAAGACTGGATTCTTTGCAGTCAGCCTGGCATAAAGCTGAGAAACTTAGCAAACTGGATGTTATGGGAAAAAAAAATATTTTTTTTTCAGGATAATAGAACAATCTTAATGTTCCTGTGGCTGGAAATGTTTTTCTACTTGTGAAGGATTTCCCTGCTCCTACTTTAAACAAAAACAAAGAAACAAGCCATAAAACTTGTATCTTCTCTACACTTGAGTAGTGTTTTTTCTCTTTAATCATGTGGCATGATAATAGTATCTGAAATTTTAATTAAAGCTTTCCGTTAACATCAAAAAGATCAATACTCTGCTGTAGAAAATGTGTCCTTTTCATTCCCTTTCAGTATGGCATCATGTCCTATGGAGGAGTTTGATCTATATCTAGGTGTTCTCAATTTTCTTTTTTGTATCTTATGCTAAAAGATGCTAATCAGTAGGATTTTGCATGTGCTTGGATCAAAAAACGTTCATCAACCTTTCTAAATTCAGTTGGTATGCCATACGCCTTATTTCTAGGTTCAATGGAAAGGCTTTCAATGCCATTTATATGCAAACAAAACTTCATTAGCCAATGTAAATTGGTAGTTGAGCTACTGTGAGCACAGAATCAATGCCACCAGTAGGGATGCTGAGGATCCCTTTGGCAGCGGCTGAGGGGCTCTGTGCTGTTTGGCATCCAGCAGGAGGAAGCATTGAGCTGACTTGTTTTGACATGGCTGAGGTGAAATTGGTGCTAATAAGCAAAGACTTGTATTGGCTTCTGCAGAACAGGAGCTAATTACTCTCATGTCTGCACTGCAGACATTGCTGTGGTGTCTCAGATGCCTCTGCACCACCCTTGTCAGCGGTGGCGTTAACAGGGCAGGACTGTCCTGGTTCAGCACGCTTACACTGTTACAACTAGGGTGGTAAATCTCTCCAAACTCCAGAATACTGCGGAGTGGAGTCCAGAAATGGGGAGACAGCCAGGTGCAGCGCAGGGCTGATGGGCTCAGGACACCCAGTAGAGAACAGACATCATGAGAAGTACAGCGCAGCTTCCAGGCGTTGCATCGATTTATTCAACACCAACACCTCTCTGAACTCCATGTCTCTCAGCACAGTGAGTGTTGCAAAAGGCAAAGTTAAATAGAAAGCACTATTGTTGCCCAAACAATGGAAGTATTCTTTACTTATCTCTCCTACACCAGTGGGATGAGCTAGGCATACCAGTACTGAGAACTCTTTTGAGGAGCGTTTGGTGCTCATAGAAATGAACATTAAAGAGAATGAAGAAAGCCACAGCTTAACTCAAAATTAACTATAATTTGATGCAAGATTCATGTCCATGGAATTAAGTCCTCCCCTACCAAAGCCATATAGATAGATATATGCGTGTGTGTGTACTCTTACCCAAATGTTGTTGTCAGATGATGTACTGAGTAAAATACTGTTAAAATAATACCGATGTTGTTGAAAGTTACTTCCAGATGTCACAAGACAATTTTTTCAATAGGGATTTTGAGATAAACTTGTATGCAGTCTTATACCTCCAAAGTATGTGTCCTGCAATACCACACTGCTGTTCTCAGTTCTTTTTGCTTCTATACAATACTGTAAACATATATTAAAGTATACTGAGAATGCAGCCCCCATGCTACACGTTCCTCAATCTTACAACCGAGCAGACTGCTCAGCGTGCCTTTGAAGTAGACACAGTGTCAGCAGATGGCTTAATTAAAAAATAAATGCATTTCTGGGATAATGCTAACTCAGAATGAAGAACATACATGGCTGATAAAAGTAGTAAAACTGAAAACAAAGTGTAACAAAAATGCATTCAGGTGAGAGTCACAGACAGTGGTACGTGTCTCCATGTCAAAGTGATCTACACATCCTCTGTTCCCCTAGCTGACTGAAATTCTGATGAAGCCTTGATAGAAAGAGTTGACGAGTTTGAGAAATGGTCTGAGAAGAAACAGGGAGATCAGGAGGAGTCCTCTGAAACTGGGGGAGGCCTGAGTGAAGTCCTCAATATTATCACAGCTGGCTAATACCAGCAAAAGGTCAGAGCAATATAGTAATTACTCAAACTTAGAGTTGCTTTTTCCCTTTGGAAAATAACACCAGCTTCAAATAAGTCATGAATAAAACATACTGGCCCAAATCTATTACCTTAAGCATCTCCAGATAGGTTTCTAAGAACTGAGGGACGTAATGTATATTTACTTGCTTCATGAAAACCAACTCATCACTGATAAATCCTCACGGCCTAATTAGGAGGCCTGATATATTTTGATGCTTGATATATTTCCTCTTGCATACACTTAAATGGGTCAAATCTTGAACTCAGTTACACTGATATAAATGCACAATGAAACAGATTTCAACTGCTTATTCTAACCTATGGCAATGTAGGAAACCAAAAATACAGTCAGAAAATTTATTATTCTTAATTAAGTAAAATAATATGAGGAACCATGTCTAGGAAACTTTCTGAAAGTTTTTAATTATTAGTTCTCTTCTACCAATAATCTTGAAAATCAAACTTCCTTTCCAATATAACAGTAAAGTGAATTTGGCTTTTCTATTGATTACATAGCTATCTGTTTAGATTTTTGATTACTGAAATTCCTCCCTAATATCTGTTCAGCAGTTTTAGCAGATTAACATAATCTGAGTTTGACTTGCAGCAGTTATAAAATCTTCTAGCTACACATTCATTCTTCAATTTGTGAATGAAAAGTAGTTACTTGCCCTGCGTTCAAATCAAATACTCTGTGTGTGCACAGAGCATATATAAAATTAAGATGGCATTAGGCTGAATTAATGCAAATATTAAAATCAAGAGTATGATTTGGTTGAGCATTGCATGTGTGTTAATGTGATAGATCTGTTCCTAATCTGTATCTAGTAAACAGTTTTAAGTGTCTGCTTTCTGAGTTGTCATTTTTTAAGTATTAATGAATGGATCCTTCTGCCACTGTGTATCTTACTGAAAAACAGGAAAGTTAAATACTTGTTGGTGATGTTGGAGATGCTAAACTGTCATTAGAGCTGGCTTTAAAATTGTTTTTTATGTTCTCATTAATCCCCAGTTTATTCTATTTCCTTTTAAGATTATTCAAAGGATTTCTTTTGATGCTGCTAGTGTTATCTTGTGACAAAACCTCTCCACTAGTGCGTGAGATGAGTGACTGAACTGCCTTCCGGCCCTACCCAACCAGCATGACCAGGCTGTGAAATCTCACTGCACAGTATCTCTACGGCAGTGGTGATAGTCGGGGGTCATAGACTGTCCCCAAAATGCCTGCCTGAAATATGCATGCAATGTATTCAGGAACTGCAGTGTTCCCAACAAATACAAGTATCTATAAGTGGAGAAAGATAACTGTATATATGCCTTATTTGCGTAGCTTCTTATCTATAACTAGTACATTCAAATTAGCGTGCTTTGTTCATTATAATTCACCCGTAATAACGTAAGAATAACACATTAACAGGAAGTTGCAAATATGTTGTATAGAACTTTAAGACTAAGTGTTAATCTTGATGGGATTAAGAAAAAGCATTAAAATTAATGAAATGATTGCATATCAATCTGCATATGCAAATTAGGATAAATGGTATGCCCAACAACAGTAGAAGCAAAAGATTATGATAATAAATTGCGTTATCTGAATTAATGACTGGCTAACCCCACTTGATAAGGTCATAGTAAGTCCCAGTGCACTTATTACTAAAATTTATCATTCAAGCATGTGTATGCATTTAATTATTACAGCCTATTTTAACAAGCAGATAAACTGTGAGAGCAATGGAAAGTTTTCCTGCCCAGCACAAGTCTGCAAAAGAAAACCATTCTTTGTTCAGAATGTTTCAGACCTAAAGAATGGAAGATACGTAGAAAGGTAAATAGATTTCTGTCCTTATAATTTGACTTAAGGATTAATAAATAATTCGGTTAACCCTAGCTGCTTACTATTTTATAGGGTTAAAGACTTATGGCTTCTGTGGAACATGAGAGAGTTGGAGCTAGAACAGTCATGATGAAAGAAATCATGAAGTTTGCTTTATCCTTATATCTGTATTTGTTGATTTTCCCAGCAGCCCAGTCTAGAGACAGGTTTTCTCAAGGCAAAGATGGTTTCTAGCTATCTGCTTATACAGTACCTAGTACGGTAAATAATAAATTGCAGCATGGGCTTTTGAGAAATACTGCATTATAACGAATACTTATATTTAGTAGTTCTTATCTAGAGATCTCTGAAGGTATAAGAAGGCATTATTATTCTGAGACTGCTTTCTGGAAAGGGTGTCATAATCTTGTTTGAGGTGGACAGTAAAAGATTTCTGTTTTGTTTCCCTCAGCGAAATTCAATTTCATGTTCTCTCTTGTTTGTGTGAATCGCAAGTACCCGGTGTCTGTAGGCATTCACGCAGCTGGTAAGCAGCCAATTTCTCATATATGGACACCTTAGCGGTATTTACTGATGGCAATTCTGCTAGGAGTACAAATATGTATATGATACCGTGTTCCTAAAATCCTGTAGATGGATTCACTAGCAGGTGAGGGAGACTGGCAGAGCAGAAGATCAGTTGCTATCCAGCTGGAACCAAATGAGCACAAAAACGCTTGTGGAAAAAAACATTGGTGGAATATCTTAACTGGAATTTTGTCTGCTTGTGAAGCAGTTGTGTTCTCTTTCGTAACTACTGACTAGATGGAGGTGAGAGCCACCATTTCTCTACGCCTTTTGCATAGAAGCAAATACAGAGGAAAGCTCATTTGCTGCTTAGGGAGATTTAAAAGGGAACCGGCAAAACTTGGCACACTGTTTTACATGTTGGGTATTCCCATCGCTTTAGAAGGACTGCTATGAGAATCAACAGCCAGTGCCCTTACTGAGAGCTCTGGGGAGCAATGTCTGTGGTGGCCACAGCTGAATCAACAAGACCCCCGTTATGTACAGAGGAACAGATAACTTGAGGCAACTTTAGCAAGGCAGAAAGGTGGGGAGGCTTTAGTGCATCATTCCTGCAGAAGCACAATAGCCATCCAGTGGCTGATGCCTTGATTCAGAACTATTAAATTAACTTCAGTAAAAATACACTCTAATGAATTAATCATAGGAATACACATCTTACTCCCCGAACAAAATGTGGATGATCCAATTAACCAATTTCTACTAAGGCCTACGATTACTTTATTAGGGCTTTAAAAAATGGTTTCTGCAAGGCAGTATTTATTCCCAGTTTTCTGCAGTTATCAGACAGTGCTGTCTAAGACCTGCTGTTGAGGCCTCTGCTGTCCCTTATCTCATTAAGTGTGACATAAACACCTTTGATGAAATGAAATGGTGAAGTGCAGCAAATGGAGTAAACTCTTTTTCTACGCAGCAATGCCCTGCTACATGCTTGCAATCTGATTTGCTGCCCTTTATTGACAGACGATAACATGTTTTGTACGCGTGCCAGCCCAAGATAGCCATTTAGAGCTTCTAAATAATTAAGTATTGATTAATCAACCTAGAAGGATATAGAACTCTTTTTTTTTTTTTTCGAGCTTTTGTCCATTCTTAAAGGTCTTATTATTTCTGCCAGAGGAAGCAGGGGAAGCAGAGACCTTCTGTAACTGTCAGGGGCTTTAAAAAATTACAGGTCTGCGCCGCTGTCCCCAGAGAAAACAGCCCGGCTGACAGACTGCCACTGAACAAGCATATGTGCCTCTCTTGTTTTGCTGGGCTTGTTGTCCACAGTGTCAGCTGTTGGTGAAGAAAAGTGCCTAGATTTCATAAGTCACAAAGCAGTTAGTAAAGGCCTGAAACTCTGAATGTTTTGAGGACTGGCCGACTTGACTCTGTGAACGGAAACTTGTGGTGGCTTATCTGACCTGTGTCTCTCTTGGCACATTGGGTTGAAAATGTCTTCACTTCACAGGTTTGGGGCAGAGTTGTTCAGGAAACAGGTCATCCTGCCTTCTTGATGATTTTCTTTTTTTCTGTCTAACGTCTAAAACATGTGGCGCATGCATGTGAAAAATAAAACCTATAGGATATAATAGAGACTCCAGTGAAGATAATGATAATCATTAAGTTGCTATTGACATGTAATCTCAATGAGCTACTTGATTCTCCCCATCTGGGAGGATTTCAATAATATTGAGCTAGTTCATTTCTCTTACCCTGGAAACAGCAATTGCCCTATAGATGGTAAATAATTTAAATGTATTGGTTGGAGAGATTCCTCATGTATCGCCAGTTACTGAAACTACACTTACAGCAGGTGGGTGAGTTTTAACAGTTTTGGAAAGGAATTCTTTCAGTGTGAAAAATGCATCTTTCTTGGTATTTCCATACAGTTTGAAAAACTGAGGGTTCGTTTGCCTGGAAACAGTTGTTACATCGTGGTTGGAAAGTAGGAACTTTTCATGGACCTGGAAATGAATAAGGGTGCTATATCTCAAGAGCAGGCAGGAAGCAGATGTGCTGGGGGTGCCAGATGTAGCTCAAAAAAAAAAAAAAGCTGGGTGGTGGGAGGGAGGAGGAGTTAGTAACCTCCCTGTTAGGAGGGAGGTTTGGTAGGATGCTTTTCTTCCCTGTTTCTCAATTAAGAGAAGTTAAGGTTAATAATTTTGTGGGAATGAGCACTATTTAGGGAACTCTTGTCATGTCAAATATTAGATTCTTAATTTCCTAGTTCGCTGGGCTTTTCTGTCTTGTAAGTCTTGAGTTACTATCAGTGAATGCAGGTAAATCTTTCTGTAAGGTATCTGCAGAATTTAGAAGCACTAATATAACTTCAATCAAAATGATAAAAGCATTGAAAGATGCCTCCTTATTTCCATGCATAGTGAATCTGCCTGTTAGTCATACTGGAGATATGTGGAGCATTTGTCCTGACTACAGCATAGTCCATGTGTTTGCTGCCTAAAGGAATACCCAAAGCATGCTTCTGTTTGGGCAGTTACTGGTATGTGTTTACTGGTGTTAAAACAAAGGCAACTTCTTGCACCTATGGCATTGTGACACGCTCTCCAGGACTCTGAGTCGCTAAGTTGGTGGCTGGTTTATGGTTGCAAGATGCCTGTATAATTTCAGCTAGACAGGAAAAAAAACGACATTTATGTTTGCATTAAAATACAGTTGAACTTGCGAGCTAGTAAACCAAATGTAAATGGCACATGTGTGGCAGCAGTTCCAAGTGCCATGTGGCATGGCAGCCCTTCTTCCCCCCCGCTGGCAAAAACAAGCAAGATTACAGCTCTGCTGGTACTGTGGCAAGCCCCTCAGCAAAGTGAAACCCGAGTGTGTCTGTGCTCCTAGCGATAACCAGGCAATTCTTGTTGACAGGGTTTGTAGCTAAGACTTCTGTAAGGCAAAAAGCAGAACAATTTTTCTGTGATACTGTGCACAGAGACAGCCTTTTGTTAGCCACAAATGCCAACTGAAAGTGTCTTGCTCTTAAAACCACAGGTCATCCTGCCTGGCGTTTAAGAGAATAATGGGAAATAAGCCGGGGTATAAAGCAGCTGTGATAGTGAAATGGTGCAGTGTGCCTACCTAGCTGTCTGTCACTTGTGGGCAAGCAATTGCTGCGGTATGAGGCCAGATCATGATTTTGAATTTTCCTAACGCCTTCGGTAGTCAAGAAGGAAAGGAAGATTCTCCGTTACAGACCTTGAACGTATATAGGCTTCTGTTACCCTATTTATTTTCTGTTCTAGTTCAGAGTCTATTTGATACCAATACTGGCTAAAAAGTTGGCCCTGTTGTCTGAATACAAGACAGATAGTAAGTTCAGAATATCAGAGTAAGTGTTGATAATCAGGTTTCCAGTCTGCTTCCTATGAAATCTAATGGAAAAAAAAAGTGCAATTGCCTGGCAGTCTAAATTCAGCCTTGTTGCATGCTGACTACTTAGTCAAAACTCACAAATAATTGCCAAATCCTTTTCTAAGAAGTGATCATTAATTCCAGTAGTAAGCCACATGAAGTATTGTTGTGAAGAGCAACAATTGAAGGAACAAGGAAGCAATTGAAAGGCAAAGTTCTTCAAATAAACTAAGATGTTAATGACGAGAAACATCTGACAAGGAAATTGGCAGTGTGTTAGAAATAAATTGAGATTTGCTCTTAAGTGGGTGAAATAGCAAATACATCAAAGGCTGCTTTTTTCCTGGGAATTTTGTCATTCGTAAAGGACAGTACTGTTCATTTTTCTTTGAGAGGGTCACGTGTGTTAGAATTATGATTGGTTATGTAGGAAGTTAGGAAGGCTTGTGTACAAACGTTTTGGTTTTTCCCTTAATTTATAATCTGTTACGAAATTTTTATCTTAACAAATCTTCCTCGCTTAGAGCATCACAGTAACAAGAAAAAAAACAGCTACACTCTACATCTTTAAAAATCATACTCTTTATAGGCTGAATGACTGAATGGCCTGGAACCCGTAGCTAAAGATGTCTGTCTGTTGTCCAGTTGGTTAGTTCTCCATAGTGCCTGTAAACCTTATCCAGTTAGGATTGTAAATCAAGTTCTCCACATAAATCTGAACTATTTTGTAGTGTCTGTAGCGCAAATGCTTTACTACTCTGAACTGGCTTTTTGCTTCATTTTTTCAGGCTCTGGTTTTGTTTGTCTCTACAGCTGACAGCCCTAGCTTTCATTGACTCAGTTTCTGATTTCCGCCCCCCCCACCTTAGTTCTTTTTTATTTATGTTCCTAACCACTCTCACTTGGTTCCCTGTCAACAACTGAAGTTGGTTGGTGATATTCAAGCTGAAGTTTGCTTGGAAAATAAGGCATTAGAGCAATTATAGGGTTATAACTTTGCATGAAGAGTTTACTACTTAAAGCTGTATTTAAGCAAGTCTGTCTCCTGTTCCATCGTATGATAAAGATCACATTATTTCCTGTGGCTGTCATGCCTTCTAGACCATTTACTCACCATTTAAGGGTAATTGAGAAAAAAGATGCTCAGACTAAACTTGCTGTCATTGAACTCTGTTTTCTGGTACCGTAAAGGGAGCTTCTGGGACCTACGAGAACTAACAATTTCTGTCTACACATCTGAAAACTAGCAATGGTGTTTGATAAACAGCAAGAATTTAAAAGCCACATTCCTTTCTCTATAACATGAGTGGAAAGTAAGGATGAGAAAGTAACCCTGCTTAAGATCTCAAACTGATTTGATTTTAGACTGGTGCAAGGATAGCAGAATTGTTGTCTTTGTGCTGAGGTATATTTTCGTTTTTAGTATCTTACATTTGGCTTGTACCATTTATAGTATTCCTTGATGCTAATGAACTTTATGGGAGAGGGTAACTGAGGAAGATTACCAGTGAACAAGAATAAGGAGGGAAAAGCAACATCAAGCTTCAGATAAGGACTGCAGAATGTGTATAGACAAATTAAAAACCTCTTCTGTTGTCCTGAGCCTTTCTCCATCCTAAATTTGAGAAAAAAGTCTTTTAGTCTTCGGGGACTGTTCATTACAGCTTACATTATTAATTTGCAGTGACTGAAACTTGGGGTGGAACAGTCAATTTTCTGTGCCAGGTGAAAAACCCTTCAAAATCAAGAAAATCAACAATAGCAATACTTTAAAAAACCTCAACATATCCGTGAGCCATTCGCTGAATACTAGGAAGCTGCATTTTGGACCAGTAGTGAGAAGCAGAGACCAGTTCCTGAAGACTACTTGCTGGTAAACTTTTT
The DNA here is from genome assembly GCA_003993805.1 of Himantopus leucocephalus. Classification (NCBI taxonomy): domain Eukaryota; kingdom Metazoa; phylum Chordata; class Aves; order Charadriiformes; family Recurvirostridae; genus Himantopus; species Himantopus leucocephalus. The sequence continues at coordinate 954,728 of RSEF01000007.1, read as the reverse complement.
CCTTCTTTATTCTACCATAAAGAAAAAGATACTGGCTTTGTATGATGAATGGTTATATGAATCTGCATAACCTCTCGTTCCAGCGCTATTTTAAAATGATTGACTGGAAAGTTGTCATGAGTACGTGTCTAAGCTTGAATTTTCAAGAGCAGTCTCTGCTACTGATCTTGAGCGAAGTGAAAGGGTTTTCTAAGAATGCAGACATAGTGAGTGTGGCCACTGTGGAATAAATGCTGAGGCATTAATATTTTCCTTGGTGATCATAAATACTTGATAAAATCAGAAATGTACTGCTTTAAATAGCCAAAAAAAAAAAGGAAATACCCAAATCCTTCTCTGACAGCTCTTTATACCATTCTTTACCACAGCATGATTTATTTGTGCTAAATGAAGGAATATGCAATTCTATTTGGTTGTAAAAATGAAATATGCAGCTTTGATCTGTTACCTGGATATAGATTTCCTTATAATATATTAAAATACTTGATACTCTCTCTTTTTTAAAGTATTTCAGATACACAACCCAATAATGGCATTATAACCATTGCATAAAGAAAATTAATTCAAGATTAATAGAGAAATCCAAAGGAAAACTGAATAACATAGATGTATAAAAAAATAATAGTGTATTGATTTTTTAACCTCTGATTTAAATACACTGTTCTGGCACCATAAAGCGTCAGCAGAACTATGCATGTGTTTAGTTTGGTTATTTATAAGAAATAAATAACTTTACAACAAATGTTGAGGGTGTAGATAGGACTAGGAAAATAAACTTTAAAAAAATCAGCTCAGGATTTTATCGTAAGACTGAGATTTTTTATAAACTTAACATACAGGAGATGGTGGGGGAGGGACACCTAACAAAGCTATTAATCTATTACTCTCTTCTAAAGTTTTGGAGAGAAGCAAAAACATCTTCAGACTGTTTTTAGTGGCACCTCCAACTTATTCAGAATTGAGGTTGTGTTGAAATTTTTGCTGTGCCACTAGATAAAGGCTATTTGAGAGCTACCTGGCTCTTCATCTATCTCCCACAATGGTTTCAGTAGTTAAAACTTGGTAAGCAAAGCTGATAGAGATGATACACGCAGAATCTGAAGAGACTTGCTCTCATCTCGGCATTGGTTCAGACAGGCTAAAAGGATGAAAAATGTTGGAAGTTGTGCATGTAATAAAGATGACTTCCAAATAAGAAATTGTAACTTCACAAAGAAAAATACCTGGGGAGTTAGGTATGTCTCTCAAAATCAGCCACAGTCTGCATCTTTCCTCCACTGATTTTTTTTTCCACATAGAAGCAGACTATACGGTAGCAAAGAAAATGCATTTCTGTGACAGTCTTAAAAGATTATAATGTACTTGTAAAGAGATTATACATTTGGAAGTTTTTGCTGTTACAAACAGGCTCAAGTCATCGAGATGACTCGAATCAATATTGAGGAACTGAGTCTTTCCTCTCTATTGCTAATTTTGTGCAAGTGTGAGAATATTGATTTCTGGAAAAAGTTGGAAGGCTATGTCATTGCAGCAGTGGAGAATTAGGTGTAATCTTTTAACTTTGCTTATGTATTTTATTTTTTCAAATCTAGAGTGTGAAGTTTGGTCTTGACTGGATATTGTTGTGCCTGCTCAATGTCTGATGTTTTCTTTACATATGTAGCAGTGAAAAAGAGATGTCATCTCTGAAAGATCAGTGGATCTGCTCCCCAATGTGGCCAGACAATGTATTGTCCGTTGCAGTGGGCATAGGTCAATCAAATAGCCCTTTCTCATTCAAAAAGCAGTACTTTTTGGTGTGCCTTTTCACTCCCATGTGTGATGATGCCATGGGTGCATCTCTTTTAGGCAGAAGTCGAGTTGAATTTCCATAGGTCTATTGACTAGGTCTACAGAGATGATTCATTGTATTTTTTTAAATGGAAGCATTGCTTACATTTAAATATAAGCTAGTGGGTTAGCAGCCCATTTCTTGTATTATGCGTTCTTTTAACATCTCTTATAATTTTAAAATGCTGGTAAAATTCCTATGTGATTTCAGTTTTATTACAAATATTTTCATTGTGCAACCCAGGAGCTAGCATTTAATTTGATATTTTGAAAACACTTATACAGAACCAGTACAGTTGCCCTTGCTAGTCAACTGAGGCAAAGTTGTAGCTAAAGAATGCTTATACAGTTCTTTTCTTCTATGTGTGGGTGGAGGGAAAATTCTGGTAACAATTCTAACCAGTTGCACAGAATCAGCTTAATTTTCCTTCTGCTTCATCTTCACTTCTCCAGTATCCCAGCAGGTATCTCATATTTACAGTCCAGCCAAACAACTGGGTTTATTCAAATCTTTCTACATAGCAGACATAAAATGAAATTATTTTCATCCTTCACCAGTTCCAGTCTTTCAATAGTGTCATAGCAATAGAAATGGGGCACTTGCACTTTACTATTCAGTAAAGGCTAACTAAGTGTGTTTGAAGTACTCTAAGGTTGAGTGACCTTCAATGACTTGTGCATATAGATTATCAAACATCATAGCTGAACTAACAGACCATGAACAGCGTCCGATTCCTTTCAGGCTAAATAGTGCAGATAATCATAAGTATTCTGGGTGCCAGGGTCAAAAGAACTGCTTATCACTTCTCTGGCTTACTGAAGAATCTTTTAAAGTACTAAATGATACATCATCCCTGTCAGTGCGTTATAAAGGAATTAAGTGAAGCAAGTTCTGGAAGAGACTTTTGACAGCACATATCTGATGTGTCTCTGTCCTTTCATTCATATCTCCTCCATTTTTTTAATGCAGATTACAAGTCTGTCACTCAGATGCTTTATTTTGTAGTGAGCTAGTTTTCATCTCTAGAGGAATTTTCTCCATTAATCTAAATGAACAGTTTAAGAAGTGGTTAATTAATGTAGGAGATCTGTTCACTGTAGGTGAACAACACTGCCTCATTTTCCAATTTATGGAAAAAAACGGGTACAACAGGTTAATTTTTTCTTTTTACATCACGTTCTAGTTTCTAAAAGTTACTAAGCAACTTGTGTCGGGAGAATTCCTTACCTATAGCCTGCTTTGCATGCAATTTCATGCTAACTTACGGTAGCGAGGAGGAATTGATATAATTTGTGATAACACATTGGGCAGATGTTTTCTGGTGGATCAGAATTAATTGGAGTACACCAGGAAAATAATTCCTTCTAAGCTCTTATTTATTGTTTTGAAGTCTCATTAGTATGTTACCAAGACGCTTCAAAAAAATCTATATGTAGTTTTATATACATCCATATAGCTATATATACACATAATAAGACTGTCAGACCCCATGGAAGTATATGAAGGAATTGACATCTTTAAGACCTTCCTAAGGTTAATACAAAAAGCTTAGAATGGAGTCCTTAATTAAATGTACTACAGCAGTAGTTTTGGAAGAAGAGGGATGGTTATAAAACAGAAGAAAGAAGGATGAAGCATAGAGCAGCAGTAAAATGTTACACTCCTGCCAAATGAAAATTTGAAAGTACGGGTGAAATCACAAATTGACCGGCCAATTCTTTTCATGTGTATTCTCTGCCTCCTGAGTTGTGGCATGAGTACAATGGAATCAAGGTATGCAAAAATGAGCAAAATCTCTCTGGCAAACCTAAAATAAACACTTGAATCAACATTTGGATGAATGTACATCTACTTAAATTTGTAGAATGAAGAGCATTAAGTTTGTAGGAACTAGAAGTATAAAAATAATAATCATGAGTTTGAAGTTAAAAGCGGAGCAGAGGGTAACAGCTTATTTGTACAGAAGGAATCATTAGGTATTTTGCTTGCACATCTGGATAATGCGTGCTACAATCCTTGATGAACAGGCTGTGGAAGATTATTGTTCTTCTGAATGAATAAAATATATCATGTTATGTTTGCAGCTCTATTTTTAAGAAAATAACATGCCACCAATTTGTTTGGTGCAGTGCTCAAATGCTCTGGTGGCATGAAGTGTATCCTGTATAAACTGTGAACTCTATTTGAAAATAAAGTTTATAATTAAAACTGGCATTTGTGGGCCTCCAGCTGGTGAATGCCGTTTTGCTGACGTGTGACATCACTCCTGACACCCACAGTATGGTAGCTCATTGTCAGACTTTGTGCCAGGCCTTTGCAATGCCAATGCCTCAGATGTTGTAATCTCCACAAAATGGTGCCCGACAGCAGGAGGCTTGCAAATGCTGTATTTCACTGTTTATACAGAAAAGGCTCTTCCTCGCTCTGAGAATAATCTTTGTATACTATTAAGGAATGATCTTGATGTTCAGTTCTGCGCAGAAGTTAGCTGGTCTCCTGTAGCAACAGTGGTAGTTGCTTTTCTCGAAGGGCCTGCATGTCACTGCGGGGGGAAGTGATTAGGCACTGTACCATAATGATGCTGCATTAGAGTTGTCCGTAGACAACACAATATTAATGACAATACATCTGGTTTGCTGATGGCTCTACTTTGTCGTAAAGGGACCAGATTATTTTGGCTGAATGAAGGTTGGGTGCATGCAAGGAAATGCCATAAGCAAGAGGGAATTCCGGTTCTGCATCTGTGTTCGGCAGCTAGTGGACACAAGAAAAGCTTATTGCAGAAATGAGATGAGTCTGAAAATGAGACAAAGCTTCCCTAACAATATGAGATTCCATTTTTGCTCAGTCTTAAATGGAAGAAAAACGTTTTTAAAATGCTGTAAGTCTTTCTGTAGTTTCAGGTGATGTTATAACTTCAGCTTTTCTTTAGCAAGTTTTCAGAACAAATTTTAAGGGTTCTATTTCAAACACTATTACTAATTCAGAATTAAGCTTATTTGTTCAGCGGGTGACAGTGGTACAGCTCCTCCCTATTTCCTATTAAATTAGCATGAAGTAAGACAGTTTGTGCATCATAGTTCTTACAATGTAAGTTGTTATTGATCAGCTCTGAGCACAAAGGGTCGTCTTGCTCTTCACCAAATAGCTGTACTCTAATCTTTTGTAGCTTGTATCGACCAACATTAAGGAAAAATATGAAATGGCAATCTTTGGATAATTATAATGTTGCTGTTTAAATAGTATGTCTTCACCCTTAGTGAACTCATCTGGATATGGATTTTTTCACCTTCATAAAGCTATCCTTGAAGCAGGTAATAACAAAATTACCCCACCACACACTGTAATATTAAGTGCCAATGTAAGTCTCACCAGAAGGGGAAAAAAGTCACATAAAAGACCACCTATTGCGAGTTCTGCTAACCTCTTAATGCCTTCAGTGGTGCCCTGATACAAATGTGAAGAACGAGATAATTACACGAGCTTGAAGGCTCACAGTGTAAATAAATCTGTGTGTAATGATTAGCGAGGTTCTTGGAGTTAGAAAAAACAATGACAAGAGCTATTTTATAGGGTAATACTTTTAAAGTAACTTATTTATGTAAAGCAAGCACACAGCAGAAATCAATTCTGGCACATTAACTGTTTCAAAATATTGTGTTATGATGGGGGAAAGGAAAATTAGTGACCTTTAATTTGAGGGATCAAAATTTTTAGCTGGAAAGCTATGAAACATCTCTACTCAGTGTAGGCAGCACACATACCTGAAGATAATCAGATCATTGGGTACCCAGGCTAGTTAAGGGCAGTTTGCCATCTCCCTCAGCTTGCCACTCAACTCTGACAGCCTGCAAATGTACCAGGGCCTTAGCAGTATATAATGCTATCATTGCTGAAACGACTAGAAGAGATACGATGAGGAAATGAAAAGCAATGCTGTACAAGCTTTGAGTCGAGCTAGAAATTCTTAGGTAGATATTACAAGGGAAGGTGCAGAATCTGAGACTATAGGCGAGTGTCCTAAACATGTTCCTGTTCAAGTGAAGGGCCAAGGGGGGAAAAAAAAAATCAAACTCCTGAACTTTTCCCCTGCCTATAAAAATGACTACTTTGGTCCATGTCCTATACTGCAGAGTTAAATTTTGGGAAAGTGAAGGATGTCTAGTAGAAATGAATAAACACCAGT
>RSEF01000007.1:936743-948611 GCA_003993805.1 Himantopus leucocephalus | reverse complement strand
GATAAGGAATTGGCTGGATGGTCACACTCAGAGTTGTGGTCAATGGCTCGATGTCCAAGTGGGAGACCAGTTACAAGTGGTGTTTCTCAGGGGTCGGTATTGGGACTGGCACTGTTTAACATTTTTATTAACAAGGATGTTGAGATTGAGTGCACCCTCAGCAAGTCTGCCAACAACGCCAAGCTGTGTGGTCTGGTTGCCACACTGGAGGGAAGGGATGCCATCCAGAGGGACCTGGACAGGCTTGAGAAGTGGGCCTGTGCAAATCTCATGAAGTTCAACAAGGCTAAGTGCAAGGTCCTGCACCTGCATCAGGGCAATCCTAAGCACAAATACAGGCTGGGTGAAGAATGGATTGAGAGCAGTGCTGAGGAGGAGAAGGACCTGGGAGTGTTGGTTGATGAGAAGCTCAACAAGAGCTGGCAATGTGCGCTTGCATCCCAGAAAGCCAACTGCATCCTGGGCTGCATCCAAAGAAGTGTGGCCAGCAGGCTGAGGGAGGGAATTCTGCCCCTCTACTCCACTCTCATGAGACCCCACTTGGAGCACTGTGTCCAGCTGTGGGGCCCCCAACATAGGAAGGATGTAGACCTGTTGGAGTGGGTCCAGAGGAGGATCAGAGGGCTGGAGCACCTCTCCTGTGAACACAGGCTGAGAGAGTTGGGGTTGTTCAGCCTGCAGAAGAGAAGGCTCTGGGGAGACCTCATAGCAGCCTTCCAGTACTTAAAGGGGACCTACAGGAAAGATGGGGAGGGACTCTTTATCAGGGAGTGTAGTGATAGGACAAGGGGTAATGGCTTTAAACTGGAAGAGGATAGATTGAGATTAGGTATTAGGAAGAAATTCTTAACCTGTTCCAGTGTCTCACCACCCTCACAGTAATCCAGAGAAGTTGCGGAGGCGCCATCTCTGGAAGTGTTCAAGGCCAGGCTGGATGGGGCTTTGAGTAACCTGGTGTTCCTGCCTATGGCAGGGGGATTGGTACTAGCTGATCTTTAAGGTCCCTTCTAACTCTAACCATTCTATGATGTCTTCCTTGATCTTTGCTTCTGGTAGGCAGTACCTTCTTCATCAAAATAAGTAGCGTTTTCTGAAGAAAATAACTTGCCTTAAAAATAAACTCTGTTGAAATTTAGAAACTTTTGGGAAAAGAGCTTTTCTGGAGAAAAGGACCATTTCTTCAAAACAAACATTTACATTTTCCCCCTTTCCTCAGCCAGAGAGAAGTCTGAAATTAATCATTGCTCTCCCTCCCTCCTTCAAATCAAGCTGTATTACAGTCAGAATACATTTGAAAAGGTGAAGTATTTACCAGAACAAAAGAAAGCAAAACAACATGCATTTCTCTTCATTTAACAAAAAAAAAAAATTTAAAAAAATCTTGTTCTGCTACTACTTCTCTGGGACACTTAATCTTAATGATATTGACATAAGCCTGTTATATTTGAAATGAAAATTAGTGACCCCATTAGAAATAAAACTGCTATATTAAGTTGCATGTGTCAAATAAAAATGAAGCTCTTTCTCTGGGCTGTTGTTTGTTTTCCATAACTATAAACAAAGAATGGCATAAAGCCCTCTGTCTTTCGCTGATTTTTGGAAAACTTACCCTGGTGACTATAATCATTAATTAGACTCCAATAAAAGGAGTTGTAAAAAAGGAGTTGCACTTTGTTGACTTTAATTAAGCTTACATAAGCTTGTACACATGGGGACTTTCAAGAGAAAAGGGAATTTGCTAACCTGGCAATTTTTCGTCAAATTCACATAGCACTAATCAAAATGGCATTGATTTGCTTAGATTAGTGGCTGACACCTGAAACTTCCTTACTTGAGCTACTTGGGAGCATGAAGTTTTCTTGATGTAAAACTAGCAATTGGCTTTTCATAGCCAAGGATCTGCATCACAAGTATAAACTCCTTTCCAAACCAGCTAATCCTTCAACTACTACTCTGGCCAGCAGCAGTAATGTTTATTTTCTAGAACCTGATGCAGGATAGAGTAATGTCTGATGGACTGTTGGACATTAGAAGTCAGTCCTGCCTGTTTAATCTGTGCTGTGCTTTTTTTTTTTATTTCAGCTTCTTCCTCTCTATTCCAAGCACTGTTACATGCTTGAAAAGAATACAGCTGCAATATAACTGGATTTCATCCTTTTCTCAAATACAGAGAAGCAGGGAACAGAAATCTAGAAATGTAAACCTTCTGTTTGCAGAAAAGAAAATTCTGTGGAAGAGAGTCCAGATGAAAGACTCTATACTGCATCCATTTCATGTCTTGGTGAACGGCTGATTTTTAAATTATCTGTAGGGAAGTTTTGCTGCTGAAATAGCCGGACTGCTGTACAGTCGTGTGCAGCAGTGAGTGGTCAGTAATAGAGGCTGATCCACAAGAAATGGAAGTGTAAAAAAGGTCTAAACAGGCCTTTTTGTTCTCTTGCTAACCAGATCAGAAAATAACCTGTAAATACATCTCGGAAGTATATATGCTATACCAAGATGCAGAAATATTCCCTTTGGTTCCTACACTGTAAACTGAGAGCACTGGAAAATGTGGGAAGAAGTCTCAGCAAGGTACAGTGCTAATTTGCTGGCGTTGCTTGGTTTGCATCAAGAGAAATGGCTTGGTAGCAGTACAAAGCATAAATAATGTAGGTAAGAAACCGGCATCACTTGAGCTCAATGAGAACTCAAAGAGCTGGTAAAGTATTCTTGAAATTTATGAGCTTTCTGTAAGCCCATAACCTTTCAAAACACGTGAACCTTTTGAATAACCTTTCAAAAAAAACCTTGCTCTTGCACAAAAAAACAAAGGTGCTACAAGCTGATTCTTGTTTCAGCTAAAAGGGCTTTAATCTCGTTCAGTTGCTGGCATGGTGCAGCATTAGAAGCAATCTTCTCTTGGCATCTAATCAGCATATAATTTCAATTGTCTGTCTGCTCTTCTTCTGCTTGGCTTTGTGTGACAGTGTTTTATGCTAGGAAGTTTGGGTTATCAAAGTAGCGCAGGGAGCTTCTGCAGGACAAATCCATGACAATTGCAGGGGTTCACATTGGGTAAGTTCAAAATCTGCCATGTGCCTTGTTTAATTAAATCAGAAACTTGCAGGAAACACATGGCTAGTGCCCCCAGAGGTGCCTTTTCAATTTCCCAATCAAAGCTGATGAGATTAGAATTGGCTATCAAATCCTTCTAGCAAACTTGCATCATTCTTTGCTAATTTCCTTCTAGTGGACCCTTGAGAGACGCAGATAGTCTCAATGCTGCATATTAAACTTTAATTACTGATTTCTGTTATGAGGGTGAGATAACGCTCGGACAGAGATAGCTGCATCATAGCTTGCAAGCTCCTCGTGCTGAAAACCAACCATAAAGTAAATGAAAAATGAGTCAGCAACTTGTCACCAATCTCTGTCAGTGCATGCTGCACCTTCAGCTCCACAGTAGGATGCCAGCTGGTCTTCTATTAACAGCAAATTGTAACTTTTTGTTTATTTATAAGTGTTGCTAATCTGGTAGGTTGGATGCAATTTGCTTTCCAAAAAAAAGAGCGTACAGGGCTTAGCATCATCCATGCAGACACAATGGGCAATTTAATGAAAAATATCACAATGTATAAGCCACAACAGCAGTGCTGTTACATGGGGTTTTGAAGCATTTTACTTGTATTGTATAAAGGAGGAATTCTTAAACCAACATTGCTTGATTGCTTTGTTTGGTTCTCTTAAGGAAAAATCCTATTTTTTCACGTAAACTGCTTATACCGCTGCATGCCTGACTTGGAACTACTTTACCTTCTGTACAAAAAATATCACATGGGATTTTAGGACTGTGATAACCTTGCTAAATTAAGTGAGACTAGAGATTTTACTCGAAATGACCGTATATCTGCCACACTGGAGCAGGTATAGGTGGATTTACAGAAATGAGGCAGCATGTCCTCACCAGTAGATGGATGTAGGGGCAGAATGGCAACATTTATGCCAGTGTTTTAGAAGTTTGTACTAGAATTCTGTAAGTATTCTAACAGGACACAGACAAGAGATTTGCACCTTTATAGAATCAGGGTGGTCCAATATTTTCTTTTTATAATACCTTCCTTCTTCTGTTCCTGTTATCCATCTCTTCTGAATTTCTTTAACTGTGCTACTGTCCACTCCGTTGTTCTCCTGTCTTTCTATTAGACCTGCCTGGACTGTCAGTGTGTTGTGTTTGAATACTCTACAGTATATTTTGGCACTTGAACAAGTGCTCTGAGATAATAAAGTCTTACAGTTCTCACTCAGCATGGAGATTTTTCCGTATACCTAATTAGCATCATTTTTCTTCTCTTTGTGCTACTATGTCACTTCTTCTGCTTATCTAAATAAATGGGATTTCAGAGGAAAATCCCGTCCTTACAGTGAAACTCTGACACCCTGGCACTTACGTTGTATTGCAGGGAAATGGAAGGGAAATAACTTCAGATTGCTAGGCTGCTTGGGGCTGGTAAAGGGTCTATTGAGCTGTAGAAACCATCAGGTATGTTAAAGACAGGTATTATACAGTATGCTTGGCTGCCATGGAAAAACAGAAGGGAAGCTACAGGACCAGTGCTGTGCCAGTATTCTCTGTTTTAAGACCCTTGCTTGTTTTGTTAGTCATTAGGGCATGTGTTTGTAGGAGTGTTAGAGCAAATGTATTGCTCTAGGAGTCGGGGTGGGGAGCTGTCTGTTTGCTTCAGTATTTTCATAGCCAATGTTTGAGACTGGCACAGCATTTCACTAGTTTCCAGTGCAGACTATGTGATAAGTAGTAACAAGAAATAAAATTCTTGTATCTCTTAGAAGTAGATGCAAATAGCTGAACATATGATCATCTTTTGCAGTTATTGCATTTAAAAAATATTAACCACTTCATTTTCATGGCCCAGTCCACAACAAACCCAGGATCCTGCTGACCATCTACTTTTGAAGTTCCTTTGTTCTAATTCTCTATGTTGCCTTCTGTTGGATGGGATGTTAGATTATGGGGGCGGGTTGTGTTGTTTTTTCTGGACATCTGAATAAGGCATGAGTTTATTTCTAAATCACTCTTTATTTAGACTATTTCATAAATTGTTTCATATTTTTAACATGTACATTATTGCTGCTGTGGGTACTGGTTAAACTTAGAAAAAAACAGGTTTAGAACTTTAATTAAAAGTAGATGTGGGTGCATATTTTTTAAAATGACAAAATACTGCTAAAACAAATGTGTATTTTATACATCAAACTAGTAGGTTTTCAATTTGCTAAATATGCTATATGTTTGCTTTTAATTGTATAACCCGAAATATCACGCTTGTCTTCATTAAAATTTATTAGTTCACTCACTCAAAGAAATTCTTCCAAGTATCCCCAGTAAATATGCACAGTTGTGGACTATGAAACTAATTATCTCCTTAAAGCTAATGCTTTCATCATTCATTATATACTAAGCAGGCAAAGTGAATTTCAATATATTTCCTGGTCTGCCTCTCAATTATTTTTTTTTCTTACTTTTAAGCCAATTCAAGTTTACTCAATTAAAGCATAATAGAAAAGTCACCAAAATGAATAGATTGTTGTCTAATGGGCTGTTTTTATTTAGGTAGGGGGATGGAGGAAGGAAGCAATTCAAACCAGAAAAATAGTTGTGAAGTTGAACAGCGGGCTGTTCATAACTGAATCGTAATGGACTGTAGAAGTGGGAGCTTGGCCTGTCCCCCTGTTTATGGGATGCTGTCAATCCCAATGTCAATCCAAGCTGCAGGCAGTGAGTGCGAGCCAGTTTCAGATAGTGCTCCTGCCCAGCAGTTGCCCGTCTCTTGTCTTGTTCTTCCTGCTGCTGTGTGAAGACTCACAAAATTAAAACAAAGAACCTGAATAAAGTCTTAAGTTGAGGAACAGATTGAGTTGCATGCTTGGTCTGATGTTTGTGTGTCATACTGCAAGGCAGGTTCCAGTTTAATGCAAAAAATGTGCTAATGTGCTATTTCGTCCCATTCTGCTGAATTTATTCTTTTTTTACTATAGTTGATAGCCATCTGGTCAGATTGTTTTGGTATTTTGCTCTAAGTTTAGACCAGTTTCAAATCTACTTTAGAGTTTTTCTTGGTCTACTCAACAATGAAGAATGTACCCATATTAATTGAAGAGCTTGACCAATAGTACTGATTGCTTTTAGAGCAAACAATTTTTTCAAGCACTTTTAATGGGTTTGCTTATGCTAAATGAAAAGGATAAAGACACAATAGTATTACATTAATTATATTTCATAAATATATTATTGTTATACATGTTTCATGTGTTCTGAAACTTCTTTTTTTTTTAATTAAATGATTTCCATTTCAAATTCTGGAGGCTTGGGCAATTTGTTATTGTGCATTCTTATTGTGGTCAAATATGAATTTACTCTTTATTGGCAGGTCTAAGTAGAGATTTATTTTGGGGGGTTATTTTACATGAGTCAGAATCAGTGAAACCCCTAACTTATGTTTTTGTCATTTTCTAGATTTCCTAATAAGATAGGCATGATTTACAGTATTTGGGAGAATAATATGGTATTTCATTCAGCTGTGTTGGTATTCAACAATTTGTCACATTTTCATAAAATGGGCATCTTAAATAGAACTTCATGTGTTGCAGTTAACCATAATTGTATTTCACCTTAGAGGAAAGCTTGCTGTGACTTAGAAACCAGGCGCGTCTCACTGATCTCTTTTATTAGTAGTATTCAACTCTTGCAATATAACTTGCTAGTCTGTTTTTCAAAAGTAGGGTTTGGTGCTTACTTTATCTGTGCCTCATTTACAGTCACAGAAGGAGAAAATCCATTGTTTTCTATTACGGATTCAGGAGTAGATTAAAAAGAAAAAAAAATACAGGGCACTAGTGAGAGCTTATATTACTATTAGCAGTAGTAGTCAGCCATAATGGATCTAACATTCTTAGAATCGTCAAGGTTGGAAGGGACCTTTAAGATCATCAAGTCCAACCATTAACCTAGCACTGCCAAGTCCACCACTCAGCCATGTCCCTAGCCACCACATCTGCACACCTTTTAAATACCTCCAGGGATGGTGACTCCACCACTTCCCTGGGCAGCCTGTTCCAATGCTTGACAATCCTTTCTGTGAAGAAATTTTTTCTAATATCCATCCTAAGCTACCCTTGGTGCAACTTGAGGCCATTGCCTCTTGTCTTATAGCCTGTTACTTGGGAGAAGAGACGAACCCCCACCTCTCTACAACCTCCTTTCAGGTAGTTGTAGAGAGTGATAAGGTCTCCACTAAGCCTCCTTTTCTTCAGACTAAACAAACAGAGTTCCCTCAGCAGCTCCTCACAATGCTTGTGCTCTAGACCCCTCGCCAGCTTTGTTGCCCTTCTCTGGACACACTCCAGAATCTCAATGTCTGTCTTGTAGTGAGGGGCCCAAAACTGAACACAGTATTTTAGGTGGGACCTTACCAGTGCCACGTACAGCAGGATAATCACTTCCCTAGTCCTGCTGGCCATGCTATTCCTGATACAGGAATATTGGCTGCCTTGGCCACCTGAGCACACTGCAGGCTCATATTCAGCCAGCTGTCTGCTGATACCCCCAGGTCCTTTTCTTCTGGGCAGCTTTCCAGCCGCTCTTCCCCAAGCCTGTAGCGCTGCATTGGGGTTGTTGTGACCCAAGTGCAGGACCTGGCACTTGGCCTTGTTGAACCTCATACCATTGGCCTCGGCCTGCCGATCCAGCCTGTCCAGATCCCTCTGTAGAGCCTTCCTACCCTCAAGTAGATCAACACTTCCACCCAACTTGGTGTCATCTGCAAACTTAATGAGGGTGTACTCAATCCCCTTGTCCAGGTCATTGATAAAGATATTAAACAGAACTGGCCCCAATACTGAGCCCTGAGGAAAACCACTTGTGACTGGCTGCCAACTGGTTTTAACTCCATTCACCGCCACTCTTTGGGGCCCAGCCATCCAGCCAGTTTTTTGCCCAATGAAGGGTATGTCCATTCAAACTACAAGCAGCCAGTTTCTCCAAGAGAATGCTGTGGGAAACGGTGTCCAAGGTTTTACTAAAGTCCAGGTAAACAACATCCACAGCCTTTCCCTCATGCACTAAGCGGGTCACCTTGTCATAGAAGGAGATCAGGTTTGTTAAGGAGGACCTGCCTTTCATGAACGCATGCTGGCTGGGCCGGGTCACCTTCTCATAGAAGGAAATCAGGTTTGTCAAGGAGGACCTGCCTTTCATGAACACATGCTGGCTGGGCCAGATCACCTGGTTGTCCTGCATATTCCTTGTAATGACACTCAGGATTGATCTGCTCCATAACCTTCCCAGGCACCGAGGTCAGACTGATAGGCCTGTATTTCCCTGGATCCTCCTTCCAGCCCTTCTTGTGGATGGGTGTCACATTTGCTAGCCTCCAGTCAACTGGGACCTCCCTGGTTAGCCAGGACTGCTGATAAATGATGGAAAGTGGCTTGGTGAGCACTTCTACCAGCTCCCTCAGTACTCTCAGGTGGATCTCATCTGGCCCCATAGACTTGTGTATGTCTAAGTGCTGTAGCAGGTCATTCACCATTTCTCCTTGGATTATGGGGGCTTCATTCTGCTCCCCATCCCTGTCTACTAGCTCAGGGGGCTGGGTACTCAGGGAACAACTAGTCCTAACTCACTCATCTGTTCTGTGCTGACATCTTCAGTGGACAAGGCAGTTTGGGGAGTGTGTAAAAATACTTCAGGATTGAAACAGTTCCACTGTTTCTTCCACTTAAAATTTTTGAAGTAATCACTGGCAAATGTAACATAACCATGATATTATGATACCACACATTGTTACTACAACAACAAAAAAAACCTTATGGATGAATTTATAGAGATTGAATTAAAGTAAAACCAGCTATTGCCTGTAGTCAGTGTTGTGTTAGGTTTCATTAAATATTCACATTTGTTGTCCACAATTGGTTGTTGGCCACATTGATATACCATGAGATGCTACATGTAATGCTTTCAGTTATTACATTTGTACATTCAAGGAACACCCAAGAAGCAGAGCACAGCTTTTCTTCTGTGGGATCTTTTATGTGAAAGAAAAGACTTCATCATGAGGCAGGACAAGCCCAACCAACATTTGCTCAATGAGTCTTGCACTATGCCCTGAAGTTGATGAGACTATTAACATTAATTATTCATGTGCTGACAAAGGCCGCTGCAGGAGACACAGAATGAAGACTAATAGGCTGAAATAGAGAAAACTGGATGCACAGGAGAGCCTGGAGAATGGAATATCTTTCAATATTTTTCCTCATTAGTTTGGCTTATTTCCCACAGGGGCAGCAGCACAACTCTTTGACACCAGAACTTTTCCTTAACTGTGTCTGCAAATTCAGAGCCACATTTCCTTCATGAGAAGTACTCTGCTCCTGAGCCTTGACCCTTTTGTCAGCTCAAATATGCTTGCTGATTGCAGATGTCTTTGAGTCTGACAGATGGACCTCATCTGCCTAGGGCATGGTATAGGACAGGGAAGAACTCAATTTTGAATTGTGTTAAAAAAAAAAAAAAATAGTCAGTGTAAACACTAGTGGAAGTCAGTGACTTCCCACTGTGCTTCTGACTCCAGACTTCTCACAAAGATGCTATGACAAGTGGGAACTTAATAAGAGGTCTCCTCTGTAAACAAAAATGCTATTTTGTTTGAAGCTCAGTGAATGTTGGGGCAGGTAGAGCAACAGATGGGATGCTCAGAGGCAATGCTTTTTTTATGAGCTTTCTCTCCCCAGGGACTACATAAAATGCTGATATTTATATTTTTGGGTTATTAGAGCTGTGAAACTGAAATTCACATTTAGCTGTAAATGCGGTTCGTGTTTATGGCTATCAGCTAATGAAATGAGTATCTCCTTTTCATAAGGTATCTTTAATTTGTATTGGCTTTTTTTATTTTTAGGCATGCAGTTCTACAGAAAATTTAATTCGAATCTGATCAACATAGTGCTAGTAAGAGCCTGAACTCTTGCATTGCTCCAGCTTAGATTACACTTCTCTTCCCAAAGATGAGACACATGCAATGTCAGGAGTTCTTTTGTGTTCTCTTTTTTTTTTAAGTTTCAAGTTTTAGGCAATTTTTGTCTTACACAGTGCTGAAAATGTTCAGAAACCAGAACCCCTCATTCAGCAAGCTGGTTGGCATTCTACATTTATAAAGATTGCAGGAAGTGAACTAAAATGGCATTAAGTGGTGTCAGAAAACTGTTACTCAGTTCTCCAGTATGAAGAAAGCCGACAAGCTTGATGATCCTTATATGTATTCTGGTAGTCACCTGATTCAACCAGTTGTCTAAGAGGAAAAAGCTCTTTGTATCATTAGAAGTAAAAGTTGCTATGCCATGTAGTCATCTGAGTCTTTTTCCATGAATACATGTATATTAGTTTTTGAAATGCATACTTATGTGTTGTGGAACAGTTTCGTTTTTAAAAACAGTCTTTGCTGAGCAAATGTGTATTTAAAGGCCACTTGATGTTACTCAAGTGCAAGTTGCAAGTACAGTTTTTCCTCTTAGTGAGCTTGCTCTGTAAAATTTTGCTTTTTAAAAAAAATCTTTGTATTTTTGTTTACTACTATGTGATGAGGAAAAACTTCTACCTAAAACACAGGGCTGTAGTTGGAATAGAATGAAAAAGTAAATTTTTACAAAAGCATTGCTTAAATCAGCTTATTGTAGATAGTATTTTCCTTCCACATATACATTTCTGCCACCAATTTCAATCATATCCTGTTTTGGCGTTTGGTTTTTTTGGTTTGGGGTTTTTTTTCTTCTTAAAAGCTATGGTATCATCTACAGATACTTTGAGCTAAAAATAGGGAAGGGAAAAATGGAGGTGGGGGGATGGGCACAAAAACATGCCTACATAAAGAAATTACTTTACGGAAACATTTTTTATGAACTGAAATTGCTATTGCTCTGCCTAGGTCCTTTGGTAGGAGATATTACTCTGGGCAATAAATAAGCTTAAATTGGAGATTGTTTTGCTGTTACTTGGTACTACATTTCTTGAAACATGCTGTGGCAGTTTGAAAATGTTAATGGCATGAAACAATAATAAAGTCTTACTAACAAGTCAAGGATAACAATGCCTCCAGAAAAGCTGTAGAGTGAGGTGCCTTTTTTCCACCCAATATTTATAGGCCACGTTATTCTGATCTCTGTTTATAACACCTGGATGTCTTTCCCCAAGAGCACACTGAAGTGCAAAGGAAGTTTGATACTGCCCTGGTGCAGCTAGATGAGTGTCCTGTCCTGAGAGCTTAAAAGTACCCTAAGCTCTAGCTATGTAGAAGTAATGTTGGACTACAAGAAGATATACTTTAGCTCTTGGCCCATGTCCTATTGCATGGGTAAGTTGCTTAATTTCTGCTGGTGCTTTTCATCCTTTACATGGAAATACTGATATCTGACTTTGTTAAACTTGTTTTAATCGGCTATTTTCCACTGCTCTCACTGCACTGTGAGCTGTACGTTCAAATTATTAATAATTTACAGCTCTCCAAAGGTCAGTGGGAAGTGCGTTTAGTTTTGTTTATAAGGGAGAATTGGGAAAAATTAATGTTTCTTTCTAATTAACGGAAGAGCAAATTGAGTATCTTTCTTTCCTCCCTCCCCCTTTTGCATCTGTTGCGGGTGCCGATGTCCCTCCTGCGGGAATCTCGTTTCAGCACCACGAACAGCGCCGGGAGAAGCGGCGTGTCGCCCCTTAGCTGTCGCTCCGGCTCCCGCGCTGTGTGTGCCCATTGGCCCTGTGGCGAGTTAATCCTTCTTAGAATCATGGAATGGTTAGAGTTGGAAGGGACCTTAAAGATC
>RSEF01000007.1:914517-936643 GCA_003993805.1 Himantopus leucocephalus | reverse complement strand
AGGCTGCTATAAGGTCTCCCCAGAGCCTTCTCTTCTGCAGGCTAAACAACCCCAACTTTCTCAGCCTGTGTTCACAGGAGAGGTGCTCCAGCCTTCTGATCTTCTTTGTGGCCCTCCTCTGGACTTACTCCAGCAGGTCCATGTCCTTCTTATGTTGGGGGCCCCAGAGCTGGACGTAGTGCTCTAGGTTGGGTCTCATGAGAGCGGAGTAGAGGGGCAGAATTCCCTCCCTCAGCCTGCTGGCCACACTTCTTTTGATGCAGCTGACTTTCTGGGCTGCAGGTGCACATTGCTGTCTCATGTTGAGCTTCTCATTAATCAACAACTCCAAGTCCCTCTCCTCAGCACTGCTCTCAATCCATTCTCCACCCAGCCTGTATTTGTGCTTGGGATTGCTGTGACCCACATGCAGGACCTTGCCCTTGGCCTTGTTGAATGTCATGGGGTTCACACAGGCCCACTTCTCAAGCCTGTCCAGGTCCCTCTGGATGGCATCCCTTCCTTCCAGTGTGTGAACCAGACCACACAGCTTGGTGTTGTCAGCAAACTTGTTGAGGGTGCACTCAATCCCACAGTTCTTGGCTGTGCCCTCATCCATGACATTCACTAAGTCTACAGATGCCTACTTTTTTCACATTCTGTAAACTGATAGTGTAGATAAGCAAGGGAATCTTGCATTCTGAAGTGGGTGGGTATACACATGCAACATTAATACAAGGAGAGAAACAGATTTTTGCTGATTCAGCCAAAAACTTGATGACATGATTACTTCATAGGGCTAAGGCTTTATTTTTATATTAGGCATATCAGAAACTTGTATATGTCATTTTTGCTAAAAATAAAATTAGAAACTTAGGTGACCTATGTTCACAAACCATGTTAGTTAATAATTAAAATGTGTGTTGAAACATGAACTATTGAGCTGGTTCTAGAGAAACACAATTTTCTTATGCCGTACAGCTAAGCAATATTGTTGAAGCCAGACATTCAAAATGCTGAGACTTGCTTAAAAGTGCTGATTTTAAAGAACTTCTCATATGATGCATTTTGATAATTGTCCTTTGAGATTTTTAAAGCTAATTTTTCAAACTTTTCTGTGCAACTAAATTTCTAATTTTAGAAAGAAACCTAAGACTTATACAATCATCGCAAAGTTTCTGTCCTACAGTTGAGATATCATGGCACTCAGAAGTTTGATACTTAGTAGCAAAGTGATTACAAGAAAGTCACAGGTTGACAAGGTCTTATGTGCGGAAGTCTAAATACCAGACTATTTACAATAACACTACTTCATGGAGGAAAAAAGTTAGTAAATGCTGCTGGTTGCCACGGATGAGAACAGGGTAAATCTTTCATGTCTGTATTTAGTTAACTACAGTAAAACTGTTGTTACTATTCTACTCCTTGTCTACTTGACCAATGTGAAGTTTCCTGTTGTTAGTTTGGCAGAAAGCTGCCTGAGCAAAAGAGAGCAACTTCATTCTTTCATTTTTTCTAACAGAGGAGAACTTCTTTTCCTTCCCCTGTCACAGTGGAATAGTGCCTGGGAGAAAAGACAAGACACCCAAAGAGTTGTTCTCTTTGAGGGGAGGGGTGGTCTGGTAAGACTAGTGAATACCTGAGCTCGAGTTACTTCAAAGTGGCAAACAGTGCCTATTGCATGAGAAATTCTGCCTCAAAAAAAGACCTTCAAATGAGAGGGATTGCTATAGTTTTTTGGTTGACTGGCTATTATTTGTTTCAGCCCAAATCTTTAAATCATTAACCTTTAAAGTCTTAGCCTTTTAAAAATATTTTATTTTTATTTAAGCAAAGATTCCAGTCTCTTCTACAGAAGTGTTTGATCAGGCAGGAATTTGAATTAAGTAGGCATAAGTTTGAATTTGAGCATGGCAGTTTTCTACCTTTTATTATTGTGGATATCCTGAACTTCCAGTGCTCCAACTGAAGATAGACCAGAGCAGCCAAATCTATCTTGGAAGCTCTTCTGCTAAAAAGATGATGTGCCAAGCATGAAGTTCTGTGAGAACCTCTGTAAATTAGCACTTAGATGTTCAAAGAGAGAAATACTGCAAATACAGAGAATCTTGCAATAAAGTAGAAAGCTGCCTACTTTGTCTGTGACAGAGGAATATTACTGTGGTGAAAGACTGTCTATTACTATGGAGAGCGTGAGGTTTAACTACAACTCCGCAGTATAATAAATGAATGCTTCCATCTCTTCAGGGCCACGTATTCACGCGAAGTACTAGTAAGTACTTATGTCATACTAAATAATATGACACATTGATACTTGGAGGCTACTTTAAATTTCTTCATAGGTTTGGCTTGTTTTGTGGGTTTTTTTAAGAGTTAATCTAAAATCCTGTCAGACTTAACATTTAGCTCTTTTCTTTTTATTGTGCAAAAATGCTTTTGTGGCTTCCTTCTAGCTAGTTTGAGACATAAAAGTGGATTTGTTAGACCTGAAAGATTTCAATTAACTAAATTGAATGCCAGACCTCAGAGATAAGGTTTCCTGATTTGCTTCTCACCAGTCAGTCTAGGTAGGTCCTAACAAAGATTTTTCAGGAAAGAAAACAGAAGATTAGAAGACAGAGAGAGGGATGGAATTATGAACACAAAATGAGTATATGGATTAACATTTTCACATGAGAAGAACACAGAAGGAAGAAGAATACATTTTTGGCTTTTTTATTGTTTGGGAGTTTTCTCTTCATTTTTTAGCATTCAGATATAGTGAATTCATTCTGCCTTTAACCAGGCAGTGCCACGTCACAGTAAAATTCATTAGTGAAAACTCTAGCATCTGTGTGGATGTATGTATGCTTTACTGTAGAGATCTTTTAATCTTCCCTTTCTTCTATTTTGCAGAGAAAACCATGATTTAGAGATTAAAATACAGGTAGTTTTAATCTCAAGCTTTTAAATTAAATACATTTGTTCCAACAAAAGAAATTACTGTGTTTATTAATATTATGTGATGGAAACCAAAACAAATTGTGTCATAGGTTCACAGAATATTTGAGGTGGACAGGGAGCTCTGGAGATGGTCTAGTTCAACCCCCTGCTGAAGCATGGTCAGCTAGAGTAGATTGCTCAGGACTGTGTTCCCTTGGGTTTTGAAAATCCCCAAAGATGGAAACTCCACAGCCTCTGTGGGTAATCTGCACCATTGTTTGACCTCCCTCACAGTAGAAAAGTTTTTTTCTTTTTTTTTTAATGGAATGTTTTGTATTTCTGTATGTGCCCATTGCTTCTTTTTCTGTCATTGGATACCACTGAGAAGAGTTTAGCTCCGTCGTCTTTACTCTCTTGGGTATTTATGTACATTATTGAGATCTCCACTGAGCCATCTCTGCAGCCAGGATGATCAGTCCCAGCTCTCTAAGCTGCCCTTCCTATGTCAGATGCTCTGATCCCGTCACCTTCATGGCCCTTTGCTTGGCTCACTGCAGCATGTATCCATGTCTCTCATCCTGGGGAGCCTAGAACTGGACACAGCACTCCAGATGTGTCTCATCAAGGCAGAGTAAAGGGGAGGGACCACCTCTTCCTAATGCAGCCCAGGATGCTCTCGACCTTCTTTACCACAAGGATGCATCACTGGCTCACGGTAAGCTTGCTGACCAGCAGCACCTCCAGGTCGTCTTCTGCAAAGCTGCTTTAAAGACAGCCTCCAACCTGTACTGCTGCATAGGGTTATTCCTTCCCAGGTGCAGGGCTTTGCATTTCCCTTTGAACTTCATGACATTCCTGCCTGCCCATTTTTCCAGCTTGTTGAGGTCCCTCCGAATGGCACCTCAATCATCCACTGTATCAGTCATTCCTCCAAGTTATGTTTCTGCAAATTTGCTGAGGGTGCATCATTAGTGGAGATACTAATTTGGCCTCAGTGTCATTCTCTGGGGCACACCACCAGCTGGAATTTGTGCTGCTGGTCACTACGCTTTGAACCCGGTAATTCAGGTGGTTTTCCAATCCATGTCACTGTCCTCACTCTCAGTAGTTGAATCAGTAGTAAATCTGGGTAAAGCAAGGTTGGTACTGAGAAACGGAAAGCTTCTGAGTATCCGTGATGCTTTTAGCCCACTCCCCCTGGGGATGCTTGAGGGGAAACATTTGTGTTGAACATAATTGTATAGAACCTTGAAATGCTGAGATGAACTTCTTCACTTTGGGAAATTTAAGCAATATCTACTATCTCTGAATAGGATAAGCCCCAAAGTGAAAGGTATAGTACTGTAGACTGTTTCATAATGTGAAAATTGTGTGCAGCTTTGTAAGCGCAGGAAGGTTCAGCTGAGCTTTTGGAGATTAATCCAAATGCAAATGACCTCAGAATCATGAAAGATTTGCTCATAAGTTATGGTCAATAAATGATTACTTCCTTTGAATGTTTTCATTTGGGAAGGTAGTATCTTTTATCTCTGTGCAAATGTGTCTACTATGGGGCATATCAGAAAAGAAGAAATGGAGAAAATTACTAGCCAGAGAGAAAAACAATGATGCCAGGAACAATGGATGCTAATAAATGAGATTGTGCTCATTCAGGGCTACAACTAAATCCACTAAAGCCAATGGGAGCTGTTGGTTTTGATCAGGTAGCTTTATAGCAAATCTTATGAGCTTCCACCTGCAATGCAATTTGGAAGACACTACTCTGCACTGCTGCCTTTGGTAAAGAATTTCAAAAAGCTTTACATGTTAATCAAACCTCCCAGTACGCTGGGGGATATTATCCAGAAGTAAGGATGCAGAAACTGAGACAGAAAGTGGTTTGGCTTTACACTGAGAAGCGACAACTCTAATTGTCAGAGCAGTTACATTATACCAGCCATTGAGCAGCAGGCCACCGTTCCCAGTTACGGTGTCTTGGTAGTTAGTCTTGGTAAGACTTGGTCAGAGTCAGAAAGAGCAAAATGATCAAGAAGCAAGAAGAAAAGGCAGAGGAGGCGACCTTATTCTAATCTGGATTACCCTGTTCACTTAAATTTAGGCAGTGCTGTTATAAATGAGTAAAATTAGTTAGAATCCTTTTGCGTTGCTGTGCTTTAATGTGATGGAAAATCAGAGAGGTTAAAACAAATACTGGTGATTTTAAAGCCATTAGATGAAAAATAAAGTTGCAGGTAATATTTTTTATTGATTTTTGTTTATATTGTACTCTTACATAAGCTATAGCCTTGCAGTAGTTACTCATAAAAGACTACCTCTGTGTTGGTCTTAACTGAAAGATTCAGTTATGGATTTGACTGGGCTATGCAGGGCTGGAAGGGTGTCAACAAATACATTAAAAAAAAATCTTCATTTCTCAATTAAACATCAAACCTTTTAATTGAAAAGATTATTTAACTTTATGAAAAAAAACCCAACAACAAAAGACAAAAAAAACCCCCACAATTTGACGCTTCAGATCTATAAAATATGAAGAATACCTGCAGGCTTCACAGGATATCAAGATACGACATTCATAAGCATCTGCATAACAGTGAGAGTCACAGAAGGAAGGAGGTACTGGAGTGATATTTATGTCACCTTTTTTCATTAGTAGTCTACTTAAAACTTGCATTGGAAAAAATCTGTAGGTTTTTTTATAGTCACTCTGTAGAAAACAGCTAATTTTGAAAATGAATTTTTGATTTAATAGATAGCAGTTTGGAAAAGAGCGGAAAAACTATTGTAATTTTAAGTGAATTTTCTCCATGCATGTTTTAATACTCTGGGTTCCACTAAGACTTAAAAAATAAATAAGGCATGCTATATGCTATAGTCTTTTGAATCTGATACAAGGACTCTTCCTTCTTGGCTCTTTCAGTGCCAGTAATTAGGCCATCTGGTTGGTGAGGGAAATTAATTCAAGACCACATTATTTCCTACTTTTAAATTTCTTTGTGGATGACACTTCAGGAGAAAATGATGGTTGCTGGATAATCAGATCTAAAATTAAGAGAATGTGTTGTTGATTATCCTATAGTGCTGGTTACAAAATTAATCATAGATGCTTAGAAACTATTGTGATAAATCTGATGTCAACATCTAGATAGAAAAAAAAAGAGTAGAAAGACCGTGGCATTCTCACAGATTTGTTTAGGCTGGTGCATAGAATGAGAACAAGAGTCCAATTTGTTGAAAAATTCAGGCTGAGCCTTTCAAAAGATATGGATAAAGTATAATAGTTTGGCTCTGTACAGCTTTCAATTGCATTCTATAGTGAAGAGCACAGGCATACTAGGCTATTGTGGTGAGTCAGGAACATGAATTTAAGTGTTACCCAAACTGCTTTTACAGTTGTTGTTTCTAAATAACATTGGAGGTTGGGGGTTTTTTTTATGTTGTTGCTGAGGAAAAATCCCCAAGTAGTCACTCGATATTCCTGCTCTCCGCTAAATGAGGCCATGGCTGAGTAAACAAATGTTTCTGCTGGCTTTGTGCTGTTAGAGATGCTAAAATGGCCTCTACTGGTTATGGAGGACTCGGAGTTGTTTAGTCAACTCCAGAGACCAAAAGGTATGACAGTTTGAATCTGTCTGCACGTTTTGAAGTTCGCATGAGCACTGCTGAGACTCTGGACCCCTAACGCCTTGTTTAGCTTTCTGTTCCAGTTGCATATGGTAATTTCTCTTTCCCAGGAAGGGCAGCCAGCCTGTTACAGAAATTTTGGGGAAAAATGTCACAAAACAAAATATGAGAGTAACTATTTTGGGTGTAGCATTTTGTTTGAGACATATGACATGAAATAGTGCAGTAATAGCAATATAGTGAAAGCAAGAATGATACAAAGCAAAAATGTCCAAAATACACTATTAATGGCTGACACAGATTTTTATGCTGTCGTGTGGCTTTTTTCCCCTGCTACTGTTTTTATTACAAAATAAGACTTTGAGCTTGAATTAATTTTGCAATCTCAGTATTTAAGAAGTTCTAACAGTCTCTAGGCATATATGGAGGCTTTCAGAGGCAGAAGTGAGCAGAAAAATAAATCTAGTACATGGAAAGTGAAGAAAATAGTTGTGTGGTCTTGTATTATGCAGCTATTCTGAGCTCTAGTAGTGCATGTTAGGGAGACAACTTAATGGCAAATCCTCATCATTTTCATACATTTCCAAGAAAGATCTGTATATTTAAAGTTCAAGAGGCCTCTTCTGTCTCATTACAAGCGTCTTGCTTTAGAGTAAAATACAAGATAAAAAAATGCACCTCCTCATACTGCTGCCCTGTATTACTCTTCTTACTCTTGAAGCTTGTGCCTTAACTACCTTCATTGAACTTTTTTCACATCCCTTAAAAATCTATCCATTTGCTAAGAAGTTGACTACTATGACAGCTTTCTTTGTAAATGAAAATCAAGTTTTTGATGGCAAATTATGCTATCAAATACAAATTTTTAATGTTTTTGTAGTTGAGTGGAAACTATCTTCCAAATGTCACTTAATCCCAGCTTTGCAGGGAAATTAAACAGAATAAAAGCAGTGGCTACTCTCACAACTCTAGTGGGTTGCTAAATGTGTGAGATCTGTGTAGATAGCAATATTTATTTTCAGCATTCAGATTATCCTGCTAATTTCTTCAAGGTCACCCTCTCCTTACGAAGTTCCCCCATCCCGAAGGACACCTTGCTATCTTCTTACAAAAAAAAGCCTCTGTTCGCCCTTGACAGTGTTTTTCTAATTGAATGGAGGTACCAACACACATGGAGGAGCCAATGCACTTGCCAGCGTAGCCAGCGCTTTACCGGCTCAGTTATTTGAGATGTGAGGAGTAGGCAGTGATGATGTGTCTATCCTTCCCTGATTCAACTGATACAGGCTCTTCTTCAAACGCTTACCTGTCTGTTAATCTTCTAATGTCAGTGACTTTGCTATGCAGTTTACACTGTCACAACTTGTCAGTACAGTAGGTGTTAACAAGCAAAGTGGCTGTTTAATGAAACACCGATTTCTGGGCAGTAAGTAATGTGTTTAGGACCCTGGACTGTGTTTTAGAAGACAAAGGAGGGCTATTAGGCTCAGTTTGTGCCTTGCCCACCCGGGTGAGCAGGTAATGATGCGTGCCAGATAGTGGCGCTTCCATTTGTTTTCCTAATGCACCAGAAATTTGAAAATCTTCATGTTCAGTTTTCTTAGAGGAGGAAAGCATTTGACCAAAGATCAAGATATTATTCAGGTATTCCTGTTGTCTAGCATTGTGAGTTACTATTTGGTGTTTCACTTCTGGGGAAAAAAACCTGACTCCACAGTCCTCTGCATCGTAGAGTCACTTATTTCAAGTTCTGCCAGGTCAGTGTAAAAATTAGCTAAGCACACAATTTTTCTCTTCATGTTGAATGGGGCTTAGATCAGATTTTAATATTTGTACCTGTACAAAGTCTTCTGGCACAAAACTGAGTATCAAATACTTTATTATTGTGCATAACTGATTCTTTTCTGATTGTCTCATCCCCATTAAACTGCTTTTAAAGGGATTGATCCTTGAGGCACAGAACTGCTATAATCCTCACTGTGGAGGTGGCAGTGACTTCTACTGAGCAGTGTCCTAGAGGTACTTCTGTTCATGTTTATAGAGACACCGAGTGGCACCACTGAGTGCCAAAATTCCGATTTTTGTAATGATTAGGCTTTCAGGTTGGCATCAGAGAGTCCATTTTGGATAATTATGTTAGAGGTAGCCTTTTGCTACACACCTGGGACTCAGGATGCAAAAAAACCTGGTTGCTGTGAAGCCATGGTTACTTCAGGGTTGTAGCGGGCCGTTCTTTTAGAGGGAAGTTTAACTGTGTAGAAAAGCTAGTAAAAACATAGATTCTATGGATTCCTCTAGATCTCACAAGTATGAGAGGAAGTCAGTCAACTTTCATGGCTTAGCGTGAAGGATCAGCAGTAGTTTTTAAACCAGAGATGAAAACTGCAAACTCAACCAAAAAACTTTGCAAATAAATTGTTGATATTCCTGAGCCAGTAGTGTATTACTACACCCAGTGGTGTCAGGATGAGTATCAAATGTGCAGCACGATGCATGCCCTCCTACACCCACAGTATTCCCTCATCCCACTCAACCAATTAACAGTAATTAGATAATTACAGTCCATAAAAGTCTTTGAAAGATGAAGATCTTGCTGCTTGGGACTCATTAGCCCTTTTTAACATATTTACTACACTTTTTATTTCTGACCACAAAGGAGAAAAACTTAAAATATTCTGTTATTTGCCATATTCTGCTCATGAAGCAAAGCCTGCAAAAGCAGACTTTCTCCCAGATGTCCAATATTAGCTCTGTTTTGACTGAAAATGACAGATAATGACAAAGAAAGGAAGCTTCCATAAAACACCTTGCATTTGATCACAAAATTTTTACTAGCGTTCCAAAGCAAATGGCATGTTATTTTTATATTGCTGGTAAAAATCTAGCCACTTGTTCTCCGTAATAAAAAATAGTAGGCTTTAATTACGTATGCAGCACATAACATGCAAGACCAAATGGTTAGAGTAGATTTTTCGTGCAAGGCAACCAGAACGTTTTGTGGAACTGACCTTTTTTGTTGTAGCTTGGGTTTTGTTTTTTTTAATTGAAAATTCATTTTGCTTAAGAACTTTCATTCAGCTGTGTTCTTGGACAATCCACAGGTCCCTCTTGTCCCTTTTTACTGAGTGACACATAGGAGTTTCCACATCACCAAATATTCGGCAACTAAACCAAGGAAGTTAATGTCTTCACACTCCTGCTGATGATGAGAGAAAATCCTCCAGAAGGGAACCTAGATCCATGGAGGTTTCATTTTAGGGAAGGTGAAGAAAACATGTAGAATTGCCTATATTTCTTGTGGATAAGGGCATTAGTTAAAGGGTAGTGCAGCTGTCAGCACACTTTAAAAATTAAAGTTCACAATGATTATCGTCTGTCTCTTGCCCTTCTTTTTGCACTTATGTCCCTTAGGGTAGGGAGCCTGTTACGAGTAATGCTGTGGCCACTATTTTCCCAGTGTAATAAAGAGCTAGTTTATATGGAAGGAAATACTTGTTGACTGTTTGAAGCAGCCTTCTTATCCCAGTCCTTGAATTTCGAGGTACGCTGAGGCCAATTGGGACCTAGGATTTGAGCCTTGCTTTTGATATTTGTACTAAAGCTGCTTTCCTGTGCCTACACCTTTATCACAGTCAGTGGGGTAGAACTAAACCACATGGGGATTAAGTGATTTTCTGTTGCATATTCCTTCATTGCAGGCTGAATCAGTTGTCTGTCTTTTGATACAATGGGATTTACAAACCACTCTCTAGCAGGTTTCTGTAGAGCTAAGATATAACAAATGAACGTAATTAAAACAACAGTATATTAAGTGGTACAAAACCCCCGAAGTTAATCTGTATCTCCTTGTTTAATGCAGAGCTTCTATTTACTGATTTTTCAGCAGTATTAGGTGGACACTTACATTACGGTTATACAATGCTTAAGACGCGAGCGGCAGTTGTCATGTTTTTTGATGGGTGTACTTTGATAACGGATGGCATTGTTTAATGAGAATGTTGTCAATATAGCTACAGTCCCAGCTGTCATTGCTGCCGGGCAGAACTTGGGGGGGGTAAGGATCTAATGATAGGTTGGTGCTAAGGGGGAGATTAGATTAACAAAAATCAATAGAACAGTTCTGTTTTGCAATTTTGTTTATTGTGCTCTCCACTGCCTGGACTGAAAGGTTGATTTTGATTGATTCATTAGACCACTGCATGATCGAACATAGGTCACTTTACAGTATGTGTCAACAGACTAAATATTTTGTTACTTTGGGGGGGGATTGAGTGGCATGATTTTGCCTCCATGAGATACTGTAACCTAACAAGTGAATCCTGGGATTTTTTCTTTTTTTTTTTGCCCTAACCAACAGCAGCTGTAAATCCTATAATTCCTTGTGTTGTTTATATTTCAGGTTTGATAACTGGTGCTGAGATAAATCAGACTTGGTTGGGAGAATGGGGAAGCCAAAGACTTCCGCTGTTCTTGCAGAGTTGTGCTTAGAAAGTGACTTTGTGCTATGGAAGCAGCAAGAGTAATGACAGAAGATAAAAATAGTAGCAAAGGTGGGAACTTCCGAAGGTGGATTGTCATGTTGCTTTAGCACAAGTTTATTTACCTGACTATATGTGTAAGTAGAGGAGACAGAAGCAGATCCACATTCGTTCTGATAAGTTTGATCAGGATGGGAAAATCTGCGTTTGCCAAAAAGTAGTGGGTTTAGTGGTGGCAGTATTTGGTGGTTAGTTGGTTTTCAGTACATAGCCAGTACTTTTCTCTAAATTTCAAACTTTCCCAAGCAAAGATGCTCTAATGGCTTAAAAGAAAGGAAAGGAAGTTTTTCCTTGTTTGTAGTCAAAGGAAGCAGAGTTGTTCCCCACACCTAGAGCAATTTCCTTAAACCTTTTTCTTCTCAAGTGTGTCAGTTAAGCACCAGAAGCTTTAAGTTGCCTTCCCAAATTGCAAGCTACTTGCTTGAAAGTGGTTCACAGAATCAAATGAAGAGGACTTAGGTAAAGCCTTGTTAAGCACACAGCAAAAAGATCCCAGTGCTTTAGGGTCCCACTGACCACATGCAGTAGATTCCCTCCTCCCTTACTCTAACTCACCTGGGACAAGAAGGGTACCAAGAATTTGCACGCCTTTGTAGATCAAGGCCTAAGTACCAATGATTGCTACTCCCTCTCTCTCTTAACCCTCCTCTTTGAGTCTGCTTTAATCCAAGCCCTTAACAAATCAAGAATCATAGGTATGACTACACTAAGATTTCTTTCCCCAACCCTCCCAAAACTAATGAGGGGAGGCTTTAAGACCTCTTTTTGTCTCTGTTGGCTGCGATGGTACCACTACGTTGTGAGACACTACCAGTGTGATGGTGTGGCAGAGTTTTGCTGGGAGCGATGCATCAGATACCTTCAGGTAGGTGCTTGGAAAGCTCTGGAGACCACAACCTGGTCATTCTGGGCATTTTATTAAAATAGACCTATTTCAGGCAGGCATAGCAAATGGAGTTGTGCTGAAAAGTTCGCACAGCTCAGATAATTTCTACTCTTGTAATGACTGGTGTTCATAAGGTGGTGGTGTTCTCCCTCCCTTGTAAACGAGTACAGAGGTGCACATTAAACCAGAATCATCCTCCTGATGTTTCATGCAGATAGTGTTCTGTATTGAGATCTGCCTGGCTGGTTTTAATGAGAACTAGAAGCAAATATATTTACATATCATTCCAAGTTTGTCTGTTTCAAAGTGTAGAGCAACAAAAATTATGTGCAGGACTTTGACCACTGACTTAGCTCAGTTTTGCAGTTCTGGGGGTTAACAAATCCCCGTATTTCTGTGAATAGTAACTTGCTCCATTTTGATATCTGTCCAGCAGTCAGTTCTTAATCTGTTTAAAATGTGTTCTACTGATACGTCATGGTGCTAATCTTTTAATCAGAATGTCATGGTATGCTCAATCAAGTGACTTAGAAAAGTCTATATTACATCTACATAGTGAAATTCATCAAATGAATAATAATCTCAAAAAAGAATATATCATGGTTATGTTCAAACGCAGATAATTTGTGTTTAAATGCAGATACTTACACTGTAGGTGAACTTTAAAACTTTTTGATTCAATTTTTTTGATGGATCAGTTTTTGTTAGTGTAGCTTTCAGGGGGGAAAAAAAGAAAACGTGGCCTTTTTTCTTTCGAACTGTGTTTGGGAAATTGCTGGAATGTTTCATTTTCACTTCTGTGAAAAAAGCTAGCCTCCACAAAATGGTTCTGGCTTATCAAGATGGACGATTTGAATAAGATCAAAACAATATTTTTGGAAGAGATAATATCATAAAAAAATCACATTTCTTTGCTTCATTTGGCTTCAAGACTAAATAACTGAAATGGAACTAGATTTTAAATTATAACCATGAAACTGTCTAGCTCTTCTCTGTACTAAAGACTATTTATATGACCCTTGTGCTCTGAAAGATAAAACAGTCTCCTTTACATGTGAGATGATAATTAAAAGGAAGGAAGCCAATATCCAGACCTCTTAGCTCTGTATTCAGCAGCCAGCTCAGCATTCCCAGCAGAGGTGTACAAAGCATTACATTTGACAAACCAAGCAAAAGCAGCTCTTGAAGATTATCTATCTGATGGTAAAAACACGTTCACATGCTCTGTAGCACAGCATACGGCTGGCAGGTACAAGAGAAAACACAGTCAACTCATTAAGAGGTTGTTGCAAATCATAAATAAGTAGTAATGTGACACTTTTTTTTCCAGCTCTGTTTATTTTTCGTGTAGAATATAGACATAATCTAGTAGAAACAGGAATCTTGCGACAGATTGAATTTTTCCTCTAGATTTTAGAGCTCAGCACCTCAAGTAGTAGCATATGTTGACTGAATGGCATCATCTTGAGGGCACCATTTGCTCTGAGTTAACAAACCGTATTGCAGAGGGCATTGTATTTCTCACTGCTGTACTATAGGAACTGTTATATTCTTTAAGCTGTGTTCAGTTGGCTTCACAGCCAGTCTTCCTCTAGCTTTTCCTCTGACAGCTCAACAAAAACTGCACCATCAGCCAAGGTGAGTTAACAGCTATTGTGCCCTGTCCGTTCATCTAAAATACAGAGCAGGTTCACATCACGGTGTAGTCTGAAATCCTGATTCCCAGGCCTCTGCCTTGAGGACTGTGACTATATCTGGCTCTGTTGCTGTCACCTGCCCTGACAGCAAGGGTTGTCAGGATAGTTTGAGCGCTCAGGTTCACAGTTAACATGTGCAGTTAACATTAATTTGTGAACAGACTCTTAGAGTAGGACTGCTTAACATGATTAACAGCAGTTTGGTTAACTGAGGTAGGGAAAAGTGAAACTATGCATCCAGGATTTCTGCTTGGTTTGGCACCAGGACTCCTACACACAAAAACATCTCAGTATCTGTTACGGTTCCAAGAAAGAGAAAGCTGACGCTTGATCATGCACTAAGTGTGGTTTAAGTGGAAGGGCAAAGCGATTTGAGGGCTGCTGGTGGAATTCACCCCCTTGGCATTGGTTAATTGGGGCATATGGCTGAGCTCCTGCCCTAGGACTCGCCTGTGGGTTAAAGTCAAGATTAAGGTTAGAGCTCTGAGAATGAGAAGTCCAAGACACCTGGTGGGAACAGGGTTCAGGAAGCTTGACAAAGCAGAGAATAGCCAATGGAGAATTTTTCCCTGTGCAGTCCTTAGCCATGGATATCAGGGTGCGCCAAGGCACAGCCTGGGGTTATGGTTAGGTGGGGCTGGCTCTGGTGTTGGTGACAGTGCAGACTGTCCCTACCAGAACTTTATAATTCTCAGCAGGCTCAGTCTCATTTCCCCGTCATGCTACGTATGCAGCAAGCAGACCTGCCTGCACCAAGCCTTGGCTCTTCACAACAGGGGCAGGAAGAACGAACAAGAATGAGATGTAAATAAGCACCATAAGTATGCTGTTCCTACGCTGTTGTCTTCAATGCTGGGGGAAGTTTCCTGCCAGTTAAAAAGCATTAAAACTGCCATTGATCCTAACTAGTAGCCCCAACACCTACTGATTTCAGACCTTTCAGTGAAGACTAAGGTCATCAAGGAAACAGAAAAAGGTGTGTTCGGGGAGAAGAGACATACCATTTAAAATGCAACTGGTTTTTATTAAGAATCATGTAGGTATGAATTTGTGATAACATGAAGTGTATCAAAGTCAGAGGCATTAGGAGTTGTACAGTTTTCTCAAAGAGGAAAAAATAAATACAGTAGCACTGTACTATCACAGGCAGAACTTTGGTTTCTGACTTTCAATCTGTATTCTTAAAAAGTAGTAACTCCTGTTTAGCATAATTCTCAGTGTCTGTAATTAGCACCAGATAGCTTGTGAAAATGGTGAATTAGATTTAATGTTAGCAATAAAAATGTATGCATTCCAAGTTTATTGAAATATTTCCCAGCGTTGATCAGAATAACATAGTGTTGTGTACCTATAAAGAAACTCCAAGTAAATTATGACATGGTGTTGTAATTATGTCTAGGATGGCTGTGAATGCGTTTGAGGTAGTTTTGCTGATGTGAAGACAACGTATTCTAGGCTTAAAAGCTACAGACACTCAAGCCTCTCTGTCAACATATGTACACCCTCTACTGCTGTCAGTCCAGTCTAGACCAGTACAAAGGTTGTCAGCACAAAGAAGTTTATAGGAACAGTGACGATGTTTGGGAAGAAGATAAAATCTGGGATCACTACAACCAACTTTTTATGAAGTTCGGTAGAGATGTTAAAACTCACGATTTTTTGAATATTACATAATATTGTGCTAGGTAAGAAATCATGTAATATAACGCTACCTTTCTGTAACTGCCTTTGTACTCTACCTCTCATAAAACAAATGGTAAAGCACTTATTTCCATAATGATTATGCAGGGTACTACATAAAACTCTAGAGTTACAGCAAAATAGAAAGACTTAAGTTATAAAATAGAAGAAAAATAGGAGACTTCATTAATAGAAGATGATGTTCTGTTTCCTCTTCTGTAAAGTTTCAAAGCTTCTTTGAAACAAATGTAGAGCTTAACCGTACAGGATCAATGTTATTTATTGAGCATCATATAAAAAAATGCTCCTTTGGGATTATGTTGTGATGTTTTCAGAGGAAGCGGCCCCTCAAAGAAGCTCTAGACATAGAGAACATAGCGGTGAGACGAATTCAGTGAATTATTCACTGTCAAGAACAGCAATTTATGCAGGTGCATAACTTCTAACCTTTAGTTTCTGTTTAATTTCTCTTTCTCAAGTAAAGCAAAAGGATCATTTTATATAGTACCTAATCACTTATGACATGAGTGTTTCCTGTTTATGGAAGTTTCACATAAAATGAAAGCACTCTATGCTGCATTTCTTTGCACAGCCTTCATCATCTTTACTGAATACCTAATAAAACATTTTACAGAAAAGTTTTATGTTTCAAATATGTTATAAAATAAATGTTTAAAACCTGTGATTGGGACTTCAGAAAAAGGGAGAGCTGGTCTTTGAGGCATTTAAAGCTTCTAAAGACTTACATTTATCCTAAAAGGAGCTGCATCTGCAGCTAAAGTATAGTGTACAAAATTACGTGCCCATCATGAGAACCTATAGCATCTGTTGAAAATATGGACCCTGTTGTAAAAACAATCTTGGGACTGTTTTACAAAGATTGCTCCTCTCTGTTGCAAAAATATTTTAAGGGTTTAATTGTTTGCATCTAAAAATCTGTTTTCTTTTCTTCCTGTGGGGTATGAAACAAAAACAAAAACAAAAAAAAAAAACAAAAAAAAAAAAAAAAAAAAAAATGGNTAGGAAAGAAAGAGTTGAGTTGAGTTGAGTTGTTCTTCCATTCATGCCTAGTCAAGTATCTACCAGTCTACAAGGTCACTGATAGCAAGATTGCCTGTATATTTCTTTGACCAAATACAATTTTGTAGAATTTCATTTGCACAGTGATCCAACGGCTAGTGAAGTGGTCCCGATGCAGGAATGCCTCGCCTGTTGCAGAAGGTCCCTGCAGGAGACTGGGTGCTACGGACACTCATGATTCATATCTAGACCTTTCACAAGCATCCTCTGCACACTTGCTGTTAGGGTAGTCAGGCATGAACAGAGGAAAGAGAAACTCTTTGCTTGTCAGAGGATCCATACTTCTCCTAGTCCTTGACGCCCCCTCCCAGCCTAGCAGAGCATCCCTGGCAGTCCCTTCTTTCTCCAGGGCAGCTGTGCAGGTCTGGTAGCTGGCCTGGCAGGCAAACGGGTAGGTAAGTCCTTCTGCCCTCTACTGCTGGAGGAAGGAAATTACACAAACGGCATAAGGAGGAGAAACTCGACTCCATTTGCATGGATTTCACTCCCAAAAGAAGCTGATAAGCTTGTCTAAATGGGGAAGCAAACGTATCCCCTCTGTGATGCTGAGTGAGATTTACCTATGAGCCTCACTATTAAAATGAGTAAAATTAAACTACTCTTCCTATTCGCAGCCCTGTAGAATGAACACACATTCACTGAAACCATCTGTGGGGGGAAAAGCTAAATAACCTCATATAAAGTTAAGTGAAACCATATCTGAAAATTCAGTTGCATGGCAGAGAGAATTGATTCATAGCTGTAATTTAATCAGATGAGAAGAGCATGGTAAGCACATAACCTAAAAATGGCATCCAAAGTTAAGCCAGTTAAGAAGGCATCAGAATAATCAATATAGTCAAATCAGTAAGGAATAAATCAATTCACAGTCATGTGAATTAATCTCTACAACTTTTGCAGTGCTAGTGTGTTTAGAGTTGTTGATTCAAAGGTTTCATTTCGGATGACAAATTCCCTGCAATTGCATAGATTCACGTGTGTTTTCACTCTACAAGTACTGAGTAGTTGTCATTCTTAGGCTTCCATTTATTTAAACAAAAAAGACCAAAGGGAGCAACAGGAGGATGATCCTGCAAGTTACTGACCATTCTTACCCTTCTCTGACAAAGGATCAAGAATGTGTTTTATTTCAGGCAACTAAAGGATTCTACTAAAATTGTTGATGTTTTAACTTATCGGAGCGTATGTAGTAAGAAATTCAGTTGCAGCTCTGTATTCAGAGCATCCTAGTGTTCCTGTCTGTAAGAGCATGCACAGTTTCAGTGGAATTACTCCTGGGTGTGCAATCACTTAGACTAAATACTTGAGTAAGTTGCTGAGTTTTATCCAGTATTTTCTAAACTACAAGCTTGTAATAAATGCTTTCAAACTGGAATACTACACCCTTATAGCCTGTTAGTTAACTAGTCGTTTTCTGGAATCTGTATTTATGCAAAAAATCTGTGACAAAAAACCCACATTGTAAGTAATTAACTCTTGTACCCGTATGCTGTTCCCAGCCTACTGCAAGAGGATCCCCAAAAGGCCAGAATTACGAACAGCAAAATAGTTCCATTTTGTTTACGACTGATGGGTGAAGACACCTCTACCTCCTTGCTAAGCATAAAAACCTTGTAATTCATCAGTGAAAAATAGCTGAAAAGCCTATGTATATTGAGACAGAGAAGTTCACATAGTCTGTGTAAATGCAAACAGATTGTCACTGGAAAGCACTGGGAGACGTAGAAATAAGAACCTGGGAAAATCAAGCTTTGAGGCTGGCTATATAAATAATGCGGCTTATAGCCATGTCCAAAGAACGATGGATGTGAAACTAAACAGCATGCACAAATAGCAAATAAGTGGCACGGGAATATGGTATCCGAATTGTGCCTAAATTCCTGTTACACGTCAGCTAAGGGGAAGCTCTCAAATTGGACTTTCTAACGAATGGATGCCATCTATACTGCTACCTGTCATTCTGAGCAAGTTTCTGACGGTGAGTGTGGTCCGTGGCTTTCAATGCTCTTAGCCTAATTTCCCGCATAAAACAAAAATTATTTCTAAAAGTGATTCTCTTGTGATACCTGCAGACATTTTTACAATACTTGGAAGTTAGACAAGGAACAGCCAATAATGTAAAAAGGTTGCAATGTTGTGGTTTTCCGATGCTTTGTATATCTCCCTGGCGAAGCCAGTCTGTTAGCCATTATTTTAACTGTCTAAATCATCTGAGCTCATTTCTATTTTGGATACATTTTGATGTCCTAAAGAAGACATTTCTGAAGAGTGAACTGGGCTGTTTAATAACTCTGCAAGAATATAGGTGTAGGATGTGGCAGATGAGCGCAGACTATCCAAGAAGTGATAGTCAAATGTTGCAGGGCATTGCCGCTGTATAACAGTTGCACTGTGTAGCAAATTGTCCAAATATCTCAATAGTTTGATTCTTTGAAGTTAATCCCTTTTAAATGTGTAAATGCACCTCATAAGCTGCAGCGAATTAAAAACTGCTATGTTAATGAAGATGTGGGAGGGTAGCTGAACTAACAATTACATAAGACGTATTTCTTATTGTAGCCATCAATTATAATGTTGTAATCGAATTCTCTATATCTCTGCTTCTGTGCTGGGCAGTCACTCCTATCTTTTTTTCTCCTTCATGCAGAATACTTACATTTCTAGCTTTTTTTCCAGCTTTGTAAGGTTGAGCTGCAGCCATTCAAGCTTTCAAATACCAGAAGTCAGAGCTTGTTTTTCAGCATACTGATGAACTTATTTCAAGGAGTGAGGTTATTGGAT
This sequence comes from Himantopus leucocephalus, assembly GCA_003993805.1. NCBI lineage: Eukaryota > Metazoa > Chordata > Aves > Charadriiformes > Recurvirostridae > Himantopus > Himantopus leucocephalus. The sequence goes on along the minus strand of RSEF01000007.1, from coordinate 917,459 downwards.
GTAGACACATAAATGTCAGAAAAATCAATTACCTTTTGTTGGTTGACTATTAGCTATCATTTAGAAGTGCTTGATCAACGTGGAAGGGGAAACACTGCTGATGTTAATTTGGACAGATCAGAGCACCTCTCTGTGCTTTTCACAAATATTAATGAAATTAGAAAAGAGATACATTATGTTTTGGGGCATCCCCCACTTCAGACAAATGAGTAAAGTTCACTATTATGTTTGTAATCAGGTAATGTAATCTAAGCCTATTTAGATTGGTTGCTTTTACAGTTGCAAATTCATTGTTGCTTTTACAGTTGCAAATTCATGGTTGCGTTAAGGATAAACACACTGTATAACAAACCATTATAGGTAGCGTGCTGTTTTCCATAGGCACATGATCCCTCTTGTGCAAGCAATGCTGTGGACACAGCCAGGCAGGTTATTTTTGTGTTGGCTCACCGATCAGTCTGGGTCTGGCAGGTGCAACGCAATACAAATATGGTTAAGTGGTTTTCAGATCCAACTGAGGCCCAGAAGCAGGCTGTGTGTTTTCCCAACCAAGCCTGGCATCGTGCAGAGCCTGCTCAGGTGGGTCTGGGCTGTGTTCCCAGAACCGGGAGTGAGGAGAGCATGGTGGGGAGACAGAGAGTCGGCCTCTCCACAGAGCTTGCCCAGGTTCAACAGGGCTCGTTGGCCTCAATTCGGTGCCAGCCTTCCTGGATGTGCACCAAGTCATGCTTTCGTGCCTCTGCAAATAAACCGTCCTGGAGCAGTGAGCATGGGGTAGAGGCTTCTGAGCTGGCTGAAGACCAACTCGGTAGAACATGAATTACCTGCTACTACTCAGTGTCCCAGTCCCTTATTCCCTTGGATAATACAGCTGGCTATTCTTTCAAGTAAATGAAAGATCTACAGGACAGTAACACTGGCAATCCTTCTGTAGGGATATGAAAAGTTAATAAACTACAGGAGAGAAATCCAGGCGTAAAAGAGAGAGTGCTAAAAATTCCTTGTATCAAGGAGGTTTGTGATGATGGTGAAGTTTTGCAGCGTATCATCTATGTGTGATTTGAAGCCTTCATAAGAGGACTCTAGGTTACAACAGAATCATTATTTAATTTTTCTTTATTGAGGCAGAAGAGCATGCATTGGCAATACCTGAAGACTGCTGGTTGGTAACTGTAATATAAACAAGGCCCTGAGCAATCTCCTTTAACTGGGCGTGCTTTGACCAAGAGGTTAAACTAGATGGCTTCTTGGGGGTCCCTTTTTCCTATGTGATTTTATAGCCAAAACACTAAGACTGTTAGCAATGCCTCTGTTCATATATGACATATATTCTGTATATTTCACATCCAGCATATTCTACTGATTACTTGCACTGTTGTTCTCGTGTTTCAGAATAGGTGGCTACTAGTTAATGCAGTGGATGTTACCAGTACTCTGTTTTTATCAAATTCTGTCTTTTATTCAGGTGCATCAATATTGTTGGTGTTCAGTTCACATGAAATTTATATAATCAGCTTACACAATTTATCTGATTTTCACCATTGGCAAACCATATTCTGTAATGCTGATTCAGGCTCATAGATGTCGTGTGAAAACCCAGGTAACAGTAATGTGGTGGCTTAGTTTGGCAAAAGACAAATTTTCTCTCTGGGGAAGAGATTTAAGGATCTTTTAAGTGGTTCCTAGCAGAAAAAGCAAAATACTGATTGGTTACAAGTTCTTTATGACAGCTGACAGGCAAAAGTAGTGTGCCAGGGTAGAAGTGATGTATTTTGAACAGTGATGACATGTTGAGTTAGAACATAAGGCAAACAGAATAACAACAGATTGATTGAGAGGGTGAGTGGAAATGTGAAATTTGAGAGAGAGGATGAGTGTTGCAAAGTGGCCTTGATCGCGTGCCCAATATGTTTGATTGCTATCTCTGCAGGCCTAGTGCCACTACCTTCAGGTAGAAAAAAATATGCATAAAAGATATTCAGCTTTCACTTTTAGCAGTCATGTATTACTGCAGTAGCATCACTAACAAGTAAAGAAGCAAAATGTTTGAAAAAGTGAAACTTTCTGTAAGAAGTGTAGTCAGACGGGGGAGGGAAGAATTCCTTAATCGGAGATTGAAAAAAGAAGTTAATCCAAAGTCAAAAGAGTTTGCTATTTGCTTGTAAGCAAGCCCATCTGGGTCAAAGCAATGCAATACATCGGTGTTTTGTATTGCTATGAAACATAGCTTCCCACTGGAATAGGTTTTTCCCTCTGTATCTAACAGCTTGCATGACATCAGTTGTTTGAGCCAGGCTGCAGTTCAAGTGAATATCACAGAATCGTCTAGGTTGGAAGGGACCTTTAAGATCACTAAGTCCAACCGTTAACCTAACACTGCCAAAACCACCACTAAACCATGTCCCTAAGCACTACATCTACACGTCTTTTAAATACCTCCAGGGATGGTGACTCAACCACTTCCCTGGACAGCCTGTTCCAATGCTTAACAACACTTTCTGTGAAGAAATTTTTTCTAATATCCATCCTAAGCTACCCTTGGTGCAACTTGAGGCCATTTCCTCTTGTCCTATCGCTTGTTACTTGGGAGAAGTGCCCAACCCCTCCTTGCTACAACCTTCTTTCAGGTAGGGGTCATCATGATATAATGATGGAGCAGAAGGCTTGTGACCTGCCAGGATCAGGATGACTTTGATAACCTGGTGTCAATATTACCAGAACTAGACAGGCATTTCCCAAGCATGTATCTGCTATTAGGTAACAAACTCACTGGTCTATACATTTCCAAGTTTGACTTACTCTTCAAAGGTTTATTCTTCTTTATGTTCAAGACCAGGTCAAAACCTTGGTGGGTCATGAAAGGTTGGCCTCGATGATACCTTTGATTTAAATGAAAGGTTATAATCACGGAATCACGGAATTTTCAGAGTTGGAAGGGACCT
>RSEF01000007.1:836706-914417 GCA_003993805.1 Himantopus leucocephalus | reverse complement strand
GTTGAACCGCATTAGGTTCTTCTCTGCCCAGCTCTCCAGCCTGGAGAGTATGATAAGTATGATCCCTTTGGATCCAAAGTCTTGCTGACTGCAGAGTATGTGTGCAATGTCAATAGTTACTTACAGTATGCACATGGGTCAAAATTAAGCAGTGGTAGTTTAACAGAGAGATAAATTTGGGAACTTACTATGCTCTTAAATGAGAGGTTTATATAGAAGTATCCCCTGCTGGTTTTTGTTCCTGCCTTTCTTGTGTGGGGCTCTAAACAAAACAGCAGGGCTCCTTGCGTGTAGTCTTCCACTGATTATTATTAGGCTGTTTCCTTAATGGCTTTCAGTCTCTTGGCTATTTCCTTTTGACAGACCCTGTCATAAACTGTCATTGCGCAAAAAACGGTGCTAATTGCTGGCTATTGAGAACAGTATTGTAAGTAGTGAATAAAGTCAGGTTTAGCTGTCAAATTAGTGCCTTGTCTTCAAAGCCAACCGGGAGACATGAGTGCCCATGGCTCTGCAGCCTACCTGTCTCCTGTCAAGCACCATGTGCCTGATCATCACAGCAGAGATGGCCCCACCTTGCACAATCTTGGGGGGTATCAGGTCTTATATCCATATATGAAGTCTTCATAAAGCAGAGACCAGCCCAAACCACCAAGGCTAGAGTTGAATTCAAGCCACAGAAAAGGTCAAACCTACCAGAAGAAATTATCATGAATCTTGTTTAAGTGTTGAAAACCAAGGTACGGACAACTGCCCTTTTCTTGCCATCTAACAGGCAAGTCACAGTATAGAACCAAGAGTCCCATCTGGTGTTCTGTCTTTACAGGGAATACCAGTGTTAAGATTTCATGTCTGTGTGTATCAGTGCCTAGATACACGTATGTATCTCTCTGTGTGTGCAAGGATATTGTGGTATGTCCTTTAGTTTTCACAGGACGGAATCCGTGTTGAAATGACCCAGCTCTGGGTCAGGTTCCAAATGAGCCAGCAGAGAAAGTGGTGTTGACTACGGGAAGCATTTCATACTTAACAAGTGCTTAGCACAAAACTTCATATTAATCGTGTTACAGCAAAATCTGCCATGTGCTGTAGTGTACTGGATAGATCTCATGAAAAATTAATCTGCAAACGTTCTTGGAACTCTGCAGAATAAAATAGTCCTAATCCATGTTTCTCATGAGAAAATTACCTAGTTTGAGAATTAAAAAAAAAAAAATTATCCACTACTGTTACCTACTTCCATGATGACTGTGAAACAAATGAAGACTAGCTATGAAGCAAAATGAGTACACAAAATACAATTTTCCATGGGAGATATAGGTACTGTGCAGAGCAACTGGGGAAAAGGCACCTGCTATGCTGCCACTACAAATACAGTTTCCAGTGTGCTTAAGATGCAAATACGTGTTACGCTGGGTGCTATGTGCTTCAGAGGGATTTCTTATTTATCGCATTATGCATAGTAACTTTAATTATGTCTTACTGAAAACTATACTTAGTGAAGATTTACTATAAACTGAAGTATATTTCTTATTACTATTTTGCTGTTTTCCTAACTCCAGAGTATAAATACAGCGAAACATTCGTTAGGAGATATTGAATACTATAAGAATGTCTTGGTTCTGCTTTTGAAAACTGTCAATTAGCAAGTGTTCTAATTAAGAAAAAGGGGAAAGAAAAAATGCAATTAAAATTGAGGCTCTCCATAAACTGTTTTTTTTGCTTTTCAAATAGTATGTACAGTTCTATAATATAGCAGAACAATGTAAATGAAGCTCTAAAAATACGACGTGCCAGAAACAGATTCTAAAACTTATCTAGAAAATTATACACATGTAATTAAAATAAGAAACTGAGAAAAATAACTATTTGTGGACTTAGTCATGAAATAACTATGCACAATTTAATCAAAAAAGTCTGTAGTATTCTCCCTGTTTCATGGAATTTCATTTTTCACTAATTCAGTTAGCTAACCCAAGCTTATTGATGTCCACTAAAACCTGGTATCACATGCAGCAAAAAGAGACTGGATATAGCTTGGCCAAACCAAAAAGAATTTGGTACGTTTTGTAAGAAAGAACACTTTTTTTCACAGAGAATATTTTTAAGCTTTTATGGGATCTTCGAACAGTATGGGATCTTCGAACCTAGATCAAATTAGTGGTGCTGGGATTTTACCAGTCAAGAATCTGAGGAGGAAGTATTCACTTTTTTTTTTATTTTTTTATTGGAAGATACAGAAGACCAAAAATGTTCCTATGAGGTCTTCATCAGTCCCAAGATTTCTAGCAAGAGATATACTTGAAGAAGGCATCTCCACAACAGGAGATTCAGTTTATACGCTTTTTGAATTAGATAAGAAGCCCTGGAACTCAGTGCACCTCCTTAATGTGCTAATCATCACTTGTTTATTTCAGGATCCACTTACCTCAGGCCCTTTTCTTGTAGATGCCCCATTTTCAATAAACAGCATTATGTTAGGAAGGCCTTATGGGTTGAACTCCCTCAGTTAATAAGGTGCCCTACGTAACAACTGCCTGTATCTCAGGCTTGTCATTCAGATATTAACAGGACAGCAAAAATTAACTTCTACTGCAAAGGGGTGATTTCCCCTGAGTACATAAAATAAGTAATTACACTGGTGAAGAGGTTTCTAACTCTGTCTCTTCATTAAAGAGTAAAACCAACTCTTCCATGCCAAAGAAAAAAGCCTTTGAAAAAGTTTGGGGGTGTCCCAATATAGGTCAGAATAGATATTTTTTTTTATAAACTGAATTTTTTATAACTAGAGAGCTGTTTCTGACCAGGTCCAGTCTGAATCAGTATTTTTTCCCATCTGTTCGCTTTCTATGCTCCCTTCTCTCCATGCACAATTTAACTTTGGTTGAGCTCCATCAGTCTCTCCCTACACGGTTAGTAGCGTGCCCCTCTTTTCAGTTCATTGATACCTATGTCTGTGGCTGTCCCCAGCTTGGTTTTAGTTATTTTCTTTTTATGTATACATACATATGTGTGTATATGTAATTTTTGCACCATTTACCAAGCAGTTATTCAGCTTGGTAAGAGGGGCGTAAATAAGGTGATCTCTAAAGTTGATTTGGGAGCGGGAATGTTGCCTTTGCGTCTTCAGAAGGCATTTTAAAGCCTACGCCTACATGAAAATAAAGCAATTCTGTAGTCACAGAAGGAAATTGAAGGAGAGGGGTGCAACAAGATTATCTAGATCTAAAAAGAAACCACCCAAAGCAACAACAACAAAACCAACCAAAAAAACCCCACCTCCACCTGCAAGATAATACCGTTGTTTTGTAAGAAGTATAGATACAAAGACCCAGATCAGCTAAGGGTGTGGAAGAGGAGAGTGGTTGGTAAGAGTTTGAGAGCTGGGAACAAGGGAGCAGATTAAGGAGTCAGTAGGCAGGAAAATGAGACACTTCTGAACTGGAGGAGGAATCAAAGGAAAAGAAAACGAAGGGACAGTGTAAAAGCTGCAGTTAAGGCCATAAAACTGTGAATGAGGATGAAAAGCAATCGTGCAAGGGAATTTGAGAGAGAACAATATATTGTAGGAGTGAGACAGAAACAAATTTAATGGAGAAGCAAGAGAAGGGGATGAAATGGGACTAAGAGAATAATGCATTGAATGATTCCCCTTGCTCTTCCTTTCACAGGACATTGTGCTCATCCAGCTCTAGTGCTGCCACTGGTTCGTGAATGGGTGAGACCAGATGAAAGCAGTGCCTTGCCTAATATTACCGTTTATTCTTTCTCTGAGTGTCAGACGTAATTTGGCCTTTAGTGTAGTTCTGGCTGTGTGTTTTAGGAAATACATGGTTACAGATTAAAGGTAACTCCATACAAGAAAGAGAGAGGCTCCTCAATTCACCCTATCAAAATATTGCAACAAGCACTTGGACAAATTCTGTTGTTCTATGGCTTGTGAGAGTCTACAGTCTTTTAGGGCTGCAGAGGATGTAAACCGGCAGGTTTTTTGCTTGCGTGGGTTATTATGTACCCTGTGAAAATCTCATTACTCCCATAGTGATGAAGGCAAAGTAGAAGAGATGGAGCAAAGGATTATGGATGTTAATGAATTTCAGATGGGGTCCAGGAAAGTGATGGGCAGGTACAGTAAGATCTGGAAATGTCGGAACTGAAAAGCAAAAGGAAAGGAGAAAGATCAAGAAGTAGAATAATATTTCAGAAACATAATGGATGCTGGTAAAAAGATGGCACAGCACAGGCTTGAAGCCATGTGTAGTTGTTTTAGGGGAGGGAAATGAAAGCACAACAAGATGGTAATAAGCAATTACTGGGAATTTAATTCCATTCTGTGTTTCTTCTACACTTTAAAATGATAAAACACACAAGGCAAATCAGTGGAGGAGAAAGTCAATTACAGTAGCAAATCAATTAGGGTAAAGAGTCTAACCAATCAAAACTGCAAGGTAACTAATGAAGGACAATTAACAACAAGAAGTGGATCCAGTGCTGCTTAGATTCAAAAATGAAAGGAAGACACAGAAGTGGCATCCAGTGTTAGAGGCTACAGAGGGTGCTCTATTCAGAGGGAAAATACGTTGTGGGACTGAACTCTTTGTATTCAGTGGGCTTTAATAGCCAACTTCAGGATGTACCAGGATGAGGGAAAATGACTTCTTTTAAAGCTTCTATTTTTGTACTGCTATTTACTGTTAGTGTAGTAGTGAGAGTCTGGTGCCCCATTCTATTCATCTGTTACCAATCTGATGGCTGATTCAAAGCCTGCGCAGTATGCCCTGTTGACAGATGTGGGCTTTAGTTATAGCCCTAACCTCTTTGAACCAGCTGTATTTAAACTATTTAAGACTAGATGTCCACATCAGAAGTTACTTTACTTCTGAAGATGGAGAACATACCAGATACGTAACATCATAACACGGCAGCTGTGTGCCTAAAATTACCTATTGAAGCCACTCTCTAGGAAGGGGAGTGTCCCTGTGCCATTGTCAGTCTTAAAAGTCATCTAATCATTCCTCAACTAATATCTGAATGTAAGGAAAGAACAGCTTAGTTTGAATCTGCCTGTGTTGATTCTTATATAAACATTTTACATTACAGATCCTTCTTAACATCTGTGAAGGACCAGTGACCTTTTTGGTAGAGGCTAAAAGAAAAATGTTTGCTGTGGAAGAGCAGAGATTAGTAATCCAAACTATGCTACTAATGGTGTTGACATCTTTTATAGATTTCCATTCAGTCTTGGCTAATACTTGACATTCTTCCTTATACCGAAGCACACTTTATTCTAAATTGTCCCCACAGAGAACAGCACTGCTTGATATATTCAGAATTAGATTGGCTAGATGATCTTAATTCAAGAAAGTACTGAATTTGTCTGTGGTTCATCTATAATGCACTAAAAGGAAAATTCCCCAGCTAGACAAGTAAATTATTAACTCATAAGTCTATGTGTTGTAATTTGTGTATAGTAATAACTTATCTTTAAATAGGATTGAAAATGCGTATGGAGAATGTGAATCGAGTCAGAAATTGGTTATTTTCAAACAGAGGGACCAATTGTGAAGTTGGGCTTAACAGGAGGGCTCAGACTTTTGCCTACCTGAAGGGCGCTCTGCCAGTCACGGACACACTGAGGCTGTAACCACCTGTGCAGAAGCTGCTAGGAAGCAAATTTTGAGGTTAATGCTTAGGATAAGATAAATCCAGATGTCTCGTTCCCAGCAGATACAGTCAAAAATAGAGACAAGGTGATGAACACTGTAAAAGAAACATTCTGTTTTATGTTTAATTGAGTTTCCAGTGATACCAACAACTGTATTCTTGCTTCACAAAATTTTGAATTCTGACACAAAGCTGTTTCATTAGTTGGTCTGTCCATATGTCTGGTGTGGAAATACTCAGCAGATTTCAAGTAGGAGCTAGTTATTTTTACCTCTAATCCAATTTACTTCTCAGAAATTCTAAACTTTTTTGACTGAAGAATGCCTATTTTATCCCTAAGCCCCAAAACAAATCAGTTAAAGCTGTAATCAATAATTATACTCTATCTTTAGGGTTATAAATCTGTATGTAATGCACATTGCAAGCATGTTCAAGTAGTTACTGTGCTGTAATAAGCTTGATAGCTCTGGTCTTTGCACTTCTTTGTTATGCGTATTGTTTTCATCTCTCAAAAATGCTTTGCTCTTGTGAAGTGGATGCTATTTATTTGGAGTGTTTTACCTGTCTAAAGCAGCCAGCAAATCCCTTTTTTAATACAGAAGTCATGATGTGTTGGTGTTGAGGTTCTTTTCCCTCTTGGCCCTGCTGAACAGAGTCTGCAGTGGTGGATCAGGACTGTTCTTGATTTTCCTGTCTGCTTACTTAGCTAATTAAAATAACAAATCTTCACAGCTGTCTGCTTTGGATTCATCCTTATCACCATAAACTAATTAAAATAATGCAACTGGTTGCAACTCATTAAATATCAACTATACTTTTCATATAATTATAAACCTTAAAAAAAACCCACACAATAAAAGAAAAACTGGTGCTTCTTTGCTCTTTCTTCCTTAGCTAATTGTAACTGTTTGCTTAAGATGCCTACATGTCAATTTACGATTTCATCTGTTTTTTTTTCTCTGATATGTTCTTGCAATTGTATTTTTGTAGCTTCCCATTCCATCTTTTCTCCTGTCACTCTTAAGTTTACTGAAGAGTGAACATCAAAATACTCGGGGTTTTTATTCAGTTTAGTTGGGCACCCTACAGAATGCACGCCTGTCCAAAGTTTTTCAGTCAACTTAGTGACTGAGGAAATAGCAATAGGAATTATAATTCAAGAAAGCATTTAAGTGCTGGCTTAATTTTGTTTCCCACTGGTACATTTGTTCATGCGCTTTAATGATACTGATTCGATACTGTGGTTGTATGTAAAACTACTTCTGAGTAAGAGGAAGAGATGGAGTTTTCTTACTGGAGAGAGAGCAAAGATCCCCAAAATGGAAATAATAAACTTACTTTTATTGGATTTTTTTTTTGGTATCCAAACTAATATATGTGTCATCTAAAAGCCATGGGAATCCTAATGTAACTGATTAGGCAGGCATATCTGTGCTTTGATGCTCTGTTTATAAAACAGTAGGAATTCAGTGCTACTCTGTATTAAAAAAAAAAAATCTCTCACCAATTTTACCGGGGACTTTTCCTATACTGTAACTTAGTATTCTTCTCAGGGAATAATATTTCTGCACACTTTTGAAGCAAGTTTAATCATTTATTTACTGCAAGACCTTCACTTTTAATTAGGTCTTTCCTGTCTTTCTTTTCTTTCTTTTTCCCCAAGAGAAATTTTCCATACACTCTTCTACGCTGAACTCTACTTCTGTTTTTGCAGACCTACTTTTAAAGGGCTTCCTTACCTCTTCAACAGCTGACAGAGATTTTTCCAGTACAAACAATTAATACCTTTCTGTTTTCTTTTTTCTATTTTTGTCTATTCACTCTTTTCTAGTTCTAAAACAGTGTCTGGCCAAAAATGGACATGAAACCTAGAAGAAAACCCAGGTTCCAATTTGTTCATCCCCAGTGCCTGTCTTCAGATCTGAAATTGCTTCAAAAGCCTGAGGAAGATGATTTATCACACTTCTGCATGCCAAGAGCGTTAAGAAGGGATCATTTTGCTTACCTCTGCATCATCCCTTGCTGCAGTTGCCAGCACGTAATAATTGTACACAGGGTTATTCCACAATATTTTAGAACGCTTCCTCAAGGAAGACACCTTAACATGTACCCCAGTTGTCCTTCTGAACGAGGATCACTGTCTGAATTGAGTTCTGTGGCGTGTGGTTGCAGTTCTTTGCTCTGTGCTCAGGCTGGGCAGGTGCTTCTTAAGTGGCATGCAGACTGGTGGGATGGGAACTGGACTTGCAGGTGGCCAGTTATACAGCTACCTGCCCCTTCTTTAGCATAAATACCTACTTGGTTTCCTTAATTAAGGCAATTTGCAGGGAAGTTCGGGATGTGGTTTCCTCTTTACAAGTATAATTGTGTGTTCCTGATTATGTAAACATCCTGCTGTTTTGACACCCCTTGTGTATGCGTATTATTAGAATCCAACGCTTTCCGCCAACCACAGTTGGAAATACAAGACAAAATTAGGTATTCTGCCTTTTTCGCTTCTAGCATTAAATGTGTGATGAAAGAGCTGAAGTGAGTTATAAAGGACAAGGAATATGTTCTAAAGGAGCGGTTCCCAAACTTTCTTGCTTTGTTCTGTATTCTTAAAACTAGTCTGTCGTTTCCTTCCACTTTTGTCTTTAGCAGACTTGTGTTTCCATGCTCTCTACTAAAATAATTGCGGGAGAAAGCCTAAACTGTTCAATGTATAACATCCTTTTTAAACATTGTGGGTACAAAGACAATATATCAAAGGGAAACACAAAGAAGCAAGCATTATTATTAATGTTTTCCATGTCGCTTAAATTATAAGGAAACAATCAAAATACTATAAATGACTTGTTCTCTTGCATTATGCTGCTGAGCTATGACAGTGGTTTGCCTTTTAAAGTTATTTAATTTGAGCTTCCTGCCCATTCTTTAGCACAATATCGGTGAGCGGACATCAAAGTTTGCCTTGCTTACTCTTGACAAAATTAAAATGAAGAGAAAAACAATGATTTAAAGGAGCACTGGGGGAAATCAAAGCCTGGTACTAGCAGGAAGCGTGTGCTGGCTCCACAGTTGCTTTTTGTCAGTTGAGATATTGGTAAGCTTCAGTTAAAAGTCCGGTTTACTTCTTTTCAGTTGTGAATAGGGCAGAGGCAGCCAGTCTGGAAGAGAAATGTGGAGCTTAAGGGTTCAGTCAGACACCAGGCTAAACTCGTTCCTTCACTACTAAAAGTTGCTAAGCTACGCTTTGTTGGATTTGAACTTGAGTTCATCATCACATGACAGTTCAATCAAAAGCTTTTTTCCCTTTGTTGTGAAGCCAGGTGGCAAAATGTCTTCTGTGAAAATGGGACCCCTGATCCAACTCTGATATTTCACTGATTGTATTCATTTAATTCTGTGCCCGAATTCAGGCAGTGCTTTTATTTGTTGGTACACATATGTGTGTATCTGATACATCAATATCAATAGTTATGTTGGGATGAACTTTCAATTTATTTTTAGGGAGGGATTTAGTATTTGGCATGTTTTCCCTATTTCCTTTGTGGTTTATAAATTACACTGTCTTTTAACGTTGTCCTTGTTTTGTCACAGATATTAAAAGGTGTAGCTTTCAGTTCACTTTTCTGGCATACTCAGTTCATTGAGATGTGCAAGAAACTTAATAGGCTAGTCTTCATGGCCACAAGTCATTCTCAAAGCAATCTGCACGTTCAAAACTGAAATCACCATGAAAAGCTTTACCTTGGAAAAAGATAAAGCAGACCTGTCAGAGACAAGTCAACACCTTTCCACATGAGAGCTATCTTACTCATGCTTGGAGAAGACTGTGATCACTTCCCGTTTCACTGAACAAAACTGAAAACAAAAGTGAGCATGTCACTTGCGGTTTAATTACATTTTCCACCTTTTCACCCTGATCTAGAATGACTTTCAGATTGATGGGCAATTCGGTGCAACCTGCAGTTTCTGAAGGATGCTATAGAGAAGGAGTGAACTTAGCACTGGCACTGCCAGTTGAATTTTTGTCAAAAATTCACTATGTTGCCTAAGCGTTGTTCATGCTCTACCACAGGAGGCACCTATCCATCTATGCCATTCTCCAACTGCTCCAGTAAGTGAATGAGTTTTGCTTTTTCCCCCTCTGTCATTGTACATCTTGATACGCCTCCAAAAATCAGGAAGACTCCAACTACATACTCGAGGCAGAAAATTAGTGATATCAATAGTTGTGCCTTATTATGATGACTAGTTACTCTGTTTCATATGACCCACATGGCTTCATTTGAGAAGCTACAGTTTGATATCTCCTTCATCAATAGCTTAAGGAATAAAGTAACAAATAATTTAAGGAGTAGCAACTGTGACTTGGGAGCTGACAACTTGGTGTCCTTTTGTGCAACTCTTCAAATTTGTGAGCTTTGGCAATTTTAACAATATCAAGCTTATGCTTTAGGTTGCTTCAAAGAGATTTTTAGTAGTGTGAGCGAGAGCTGGTTTTTCCTTTTTGTTTCAATTTGCTTTTCAAAGGCATTCCTCTCAATTTGTTTTTTGTTTATTCTTTTAAAGACCTTTACTCTGTATTAAGATGCTCCTGAAGCAGAAAATGCTTCTTTAGATAACAGTTCATGACAAATGATGCCCCAAGGCACTGATTTGCTTTCTTCACCACTGCAAGGAAATCCAGATGATAGACAGTTGGGAACATATATTCTTACAATCTTCTGCTGTCTCTTACTTGTAGCAAGAAGCTACAGACAGCACCATATCTCTTCACCTTTCTCATGAAAGCTGTGATTCACGTGATCACCTTTTTCATCAACAACACTTTGTGTTTTCTTTGGTTTTTTCCTATTGAATGTACTGCTAACCAGCTGAAAATTACACTTACACATACAAATATGAAATAACTTTCATCTAGAGCATATATAAATTAATGCAGTCATTTGAATACAAGACTTGTAGGTGAAAAAGACATTTTAAATGCATGTAAAATTCCCTACCTTGACCTGAGACTTCAGAATGGATCCAGAACTGACCTTAAGGAGCTAAGGACTTTCTTCACTTTTTCTTTTAATGTGAATGATCAACATTTCAGTGAATAACTGCCCTGGAGAAGACACAGAATGCTCAAGTTTACTGGAATATTTTTCATGTTCTGTGGCTTCTGAAAGAAAGATTTAAAATACTAGACACTAACTCTAATCTTATAATCAATTTTGGGCACAAGTCGCATTAAAATCAATTGGGGTTTTGTCTGATCCAGTACTGTAGCATAGGTATCACTCTTACATTTTTTATTTTACTGCAAACACCTCTGACATTATTGACCCTCTCAAAGATTTGTGCAGGAGGAAAAAGATGCAGGGTTAAGAAAATGATAGCATCAGTGAGGCGATTCTTTATAATAGTTATGTTTAATGCTACAAAAACTTACTTGTTTGCGTAAGTTTGTATTTGTGTACTGTAGTAATTTGGCACTTCAAATGGAAAATTATATCTAGATGATTTTGTCATTAAATGTTTTATTTCCCTATGCAATGCAGGGAACAGATTTCTTTGGGAAGCTGGGGGTCATTCAGGCACTGAGAGCTACAGGGCACTCTGAGTTCAAAGGTTCTCTGTCTGATGGTCCTAGAGCTCTTCTTGGGACCATCCCTTGGATGTCACACCTGTTATGAGAACTGTTAGGACTGGCAGTGCTTCAGATCAACACAAGGTTTCCAAAACACAACGTTTGCTTAAGACTTGATAGTAGCAGGACCATCCGCAGCGTTGTCTTTAGCCATCCAGGTTTTCTGCGTGGTGCCATTTCAAATGCTTTTACGTAATTTTAGAAGAGAGATTGACAGTATATTACTGTTTTTGATAAATAGATATATTTCTTACAACAGGCAAAGAGTTTATCTCTAAGACCTAATCTACTCCGAAGTTACAGCTGCTGGAAACTGCATCAATGACACAGCAATGGCAATGCACTTCTACGTCCTATGTGCTAGGAAGAATTTGGGCCTTCTGTAAACAGACTTTTTTTTTTCCATAACTTTTTTTGCAAATAAGCTTTGTCTGCATAGGAGATGAGGCACACATCCCTGTATGAAGTCTCATTGTTAGGATGTTCTCCATATAGGATTGTGCTGCAGGAGAAGAAACAGAAGGGATGAGATGACATGGCGTTAAGGAAGTGGTTTTAAAAAAATCAGTTTTACATAGAAAGCTAAGGTGCCTAAGATAGAAGACTAGTACCTAGATTCACATACTGTCAGTGGAAAGGGAGATGCACAACTTAAGGAGCAGTTCCACAATAACTGAGTCAGCTAATTCAGTACATTTTCCCTGGGCCATGTTACTGTGTGAACACATTGTTGACACGAGGGAGATGACATAAAGGGAATGGTGAGGGATGTGTTATGTCACATGTCCTTGGGTTTCTCTGAAAAAGAGGTTCAGGCGCCGCCTTCTGAAAGCTCATTCTGACAGATGCCAGGGCTAAAGTCTTCTCTGTATGTCCCCAAAGGGTGAATCAATAGGCTGCTGAGACATAATTACTCACCTACTGTTCCTAATTTGTTAACAAATCATGCAATTGTTCATTTCCACCAGATGCAAAAAAGGGAATAGAAACCGTGTTGGCTGATACCAGTAACTCATATTATAATGCCTAATTATGATTCACGATTGCAGAAGATTTCATAGCAAAACAGTTTTTTCACGGCTCCAAAGTCTCAGTACACAATGCTTTGTATACAAACACTGAATATTCCTGCTTGCTAAGGTTATTTCCATTTTTCTGCTCATTTTATATAAATATTTTATATCTACTCCTGCAAATGTATTCTTGGTTTTCTTTCACAATTCCAGTGATGTATTTGATGTGTAGGAGCATTTTCACTGTGAAAAACTCACAACTCTAATCCTGCTTTCCTAACACACAGAATTTCACATGACGTTTTTGCCAGTGCACGTGCAAGTCCATAGGGTAAGCCAGTCAGATTCTACCCTTGTGGATCCTGGCACCATATCTTCCTTTAATTATGGGTTGATCACAAAACTAATCAGTAACAGATATGCGAGAAGTCTTAGGTCCTTATACTCATGTACAAGGGGGGAAAAAAAAAAGAAAAAAAAGCAAATGCTTTGTGGCTGTGCAACAGAAACTTCAGGTTGCCAGAGCTCTGAGGTAAAATTACCCCATGTCCCTTTTCTTGAAGGGAGCAAACCAAAAGATGCTATATGCCACCAATTAATGAAACCAAGTTTTAGCAGACTAAAAAAATATAAAATTGAACAATATAACTAAAAGAAGGTAATTAAGTAGAGAAAATCTATATACTTTGTTCTGCAGATTAAATAAGTCTTAAAAATGAACATGTTCTCTCTTTAATGTGTCATAGCTAGTCAGGTCCTTTCCTTTAGCCCTGTTTTCTAGCCAGGCAACTTTCCAAGGCTTTGAATCACCTTAGGCAACTTTTACCACGAACAAAAGTGAGCAATGTAGTAGTTAAAAATACAAAAGAAACATTTATTGGCTATTATACGCAACGGGCGGCTAGTAGGTGGGCATTAATTTGCTCACCACTTTGATGTCTTTGTTGCCATGTGGCTGTCAGGCAAGAAATGGTCAACCTCCATGGCTCCCTGCAAGGGGCTGATCATCAGCATCAACGAATTGCCAGCCTTCGACTGTTTTTTTTTCTACAGGACTTCATAATTTTTCACATCAGTGTTTTTCTATCTTCAACTGTGATCTATCCCTGTCTCAACAGTCTAATCTCTGTCTTGGAACTTTTACCTTTTACCCTATTTTTCGTGGCTCATATCTACACTTTCTAACAGCTGGTTCTTTGGAAGTTTGAGCCAAGGTTATGCAAGTTGTGTGTTGTATCACACACAGCTGAACCCCTGCAGGGAAGGTTATGGTTTCCTGGATGCTAAGCAAGCGTTTTCCCGTTGTTTCTTGGGAATGTTTTGGTGTGTTTCTGGCTTTCCTCAGAGCAAATTCATTCTGCACTGTCACTGCAAGTCACTTGGCTCATCCCTGCCTGGCTTCTCCCATGGTGTTCCCGTGCTGCTCTCAGGTGAGCCAAAGTCTCTCTTCCCTCTGGAAGTCACTGCCTGACCCAGAGTGTCTGAGGTAAACAGGCAGCCTTTCTCTCTACTGCCTAGCTATTCCTTTCTCTGGATTAAAGCGGTACATGCAGTATTTGCCATTAACTCCGAACAAATGAATCAATCAGTTCTGCAATCGGCCAGAGGTAATAAGATTTTTGACTGAGCTGTCTGCAAATGTATCTTAAAGTTAGATACACGCTTTGGCTCCTTGATGTTGCACTGCCAGGCACCCCGGCAGCCATCCAGTAGGAGGTTGTATTACAGTTACATACAAAATGACTTCATCGTCAGGGGTTTTTTCATGGCTGTTGAGATCTTTGAGCAAGTCAGTAGGGAGCGGAGACCCTGTTGGCAATTCTGAATCACAGGCTGTATTGCTGTAGGAAGAGGAATGCTGAAATCTCCACTGACAAGAAAGAGATGTAGTAAGTTAAAAGAAGATATCTCAGTGACCCTGCGTAGAAAAGAATACATTTGACTTGCTGGTGTCAAGAACCAGGTGTACTTGAAAACAAGGTTTTCCTTCCAAGTGGAAAATCGTAGGCAGAGACATTCTGGCAAAGAAAATCTCAAGCCATCAGTGGCAGAAATGGATGCTAAAAGTGCTCTCTTTTGTTAACTGTAGTAAGATACAAAGTTGTTGGAGCCAAGGGGGCGTTTGTTAACAAGCAGGTGTGGGGCTGACCAGGAATGTCCTGCTGGGAACACGTTCCACAGATGGCCAGGCATCTGATGATTTTCCAAAGGCACTGTTTGCAGAATAGTGCCGAGGTGGTCAAAGCTCAGCAAAGGAATTTCTGGGCTTGTAGCTTTAGGTTTGGCAAAATAGATTAAGGGACAATAGATACCGCGTTTCCCTGGCCTTTAAGGTAGATTAGTTCACAGGGTTTAAAATAAATAAACAAAACATAAATCTCATCTTTTTGGTGAGTTTTCTAAGAGTTGATATCAAGAAGTAAGGCTTTTGTAGCTTGCTACTTCACGTATTCAGCGGAAACCAATAATAGACAAGTGTTCCATATTTAGTCAGGGAAATACTAGTGATTTGGTTAATAATTAAGCCAGTTCATTTCATACTAACCTCTTTTGTTTATCCAGAGTGGGGAAACAACTTTCAACTGCTTTTGCTTTCTAATAACGTAGCTCCTGTGGTATTGTTTGATTGGCTTCATTCATGTGTATTGAAATTTCCTGGAGAGAAGTCTAAGCATTGAAAAACATGCTTTCCCTGCCTCCAGGTTTTTCTGGTTATTTGGCTTTTTCTTTAGCTGTAAAGGCTTTTGATAATAGAGCTGGCTGAATACTTTCAGGCAAAAAAAAAAAAAAAAAAAAAAAAAAAAAAAANATAAACATGCCATTTTGTTGAGCCCCAAATGTTTCATTCATAATGTCGCTGATCCGAATGCTTGCCAAGCTCAGAGCAGGGTGCCAGGTGAAGAGTGCCTGGATTCCTGATGGGTTGTCCTAGGGGGCACGGATGCAGGGAGCTGCCAGGGCTTCAGACTTTGGTCAGTCTTCTGCTGCCTGAGCCCGAGAGCCAGCGTTTCCTGTTGCTCCTCAGTGAAATTGTCATCTTTGCTCTGGTCATGAAAGCTGACAGGAACATCAATATCACTAAGTGGTTGCAGGGCTTGGGGAATTTAGCACATGTTAGTTTTTGGTCTGATTTGGACTGTAACTTAGAAGAGTAAAACAAAATCAGCCATGAATGGAAAGCCTGCTTTCTAGCCAGCTCTTCTGTAGCCCTCACCTGGTGCTAATGAGGAAAAGAAAATTGCAGTCTCTTGTGCTGGAGGCAGTTTACACCCACTTCTATTTGATTTTCTATAAGGCCAGTTCAAGTTTCATCACCATTAATGCATTTAAGACTTAATGCAAATAGTCATTAATGTTTGTGACTGGTATCCACCAAAAAAAACCCCACAGAAAAATAATGACCAGAAAATTCAACTCAGTCATGTTAATATACAGTATTCAGTGTGGTGAAAATTATGTGTTTCCTCTCCTTTGGCTGAGTAGGGACCTTCAGGCTTTTCACACTTCCAGATTTTAACTGGCTAAACTCTGCCATCCAGCTCAGCAACCAGTTGTACAGACTAGCACAGGTATCACAGTGTTACTGGTCTCTTGCAGTTGATAAGGCGAGCGTTAGAAATGCCGCCTTATCTGAGCAGAGTAAGATGGGATTCCTTCCCCTAGGACAAGGAAAAAAAAATATATTCTTGTTTCAGTGCTGAACAGCTCATGTTTCTTCTGTCCCAAGCAGGCATGAGTTTTTTATCTTGCATTTATATTCTTAATTTGCCCATAATTGCTTTCAGGCATCACATCTGAGGCCAGCCTTCATTAATATGTTAATTGTGCAGTCCCTCCCAGTGGATTTTTCGAAAGCTAAGAGTAAACAGAAAGGTTTATTCCCCCGCCCTTCCCCCAAGCCCTCTAAACAGAAAAATATTATTTAGATGAGATACTTGACTAGGCTCGGGTCTCCATCATAAAGGAGCGCACTTATTTCGCGTTTCTGGATCTGCCCAAAATAGCTGATCGGAATCTCTCCGTCAGAACAGATCGGGGCTCATGAGGTCAGAACAAAAGTGCATTTTTTTTTTTTTTAGGTGCAGTTTAGAACCACTATGCACATTTCCCCCCTCCTATTCTGCATGGATATGCTAAATGGATAAAAAAAAAAGCTGACATTATCAAAGTACTACAGGGAATTACCCACACACTTGCTGTTAATTAATGTGAGATGTGCAGAGGATTTGCCCACACTGCTTTGAAAATCTCAGCTAAAACATTTTAATGGTGAGTATTTTCAGGGAGTGAAAAATAAAAGGTTCCCTGTAAAACAGGCTCCTTAACTGTTTATTACCTCTCTCAGCTCTTGAGTAGGATTTATAGAAAGGTCATTTACAGAAAAATCTTACAGAATTCATTTTAGAGTTGTCCCAAAGACAGCCCTCAAAGCTTTCTAGTTAGGAAGGATGGAGGATAACAGGAATTAAAACTACTTTTTTTTTAAATGATTTAAATTATTTGTTGGAATTAGGAATCTTCCGGCAACCTCTCTTTCTCTGTTAGGACTGATGATAAACTGTGCAAGGAAAGGCCAGCAGCAACAAGGTGCTGAAATAATTCACTGCCTATTCCTTTATTTCTCTCTCCCTTTTATCCTGCCACAGGTGGGGGCAGCTTGTGAAATTGCTGTAGGTTGGCTGACTGAGTAGGGGTGTTAACTGTCAGCTATAATTGCTGTGCTAAAGGCTTCCCAAAAAAAGTTTGTGCTTCTGTGTCCATTGATCTCCCTCTCATCTTTTCATCTTTTCAGTTTAACCCTTTCGGTTCCCCCCGCTGCTGACTATCATCTTTTTTCCCATTTCTCTCAGTCCTGCCCGTAGACTGTAACTGTCCTCTTCACCTGCCCAGTGCCTCCTGCTTTGGCCAAAGGCTCAGCGAGCCTCTGACATACCGTGCGTTATTCATTTAGTAGGTACAGAAAGCAAAGACTAGATCATGTCAAGAGGGATGCTGGCTTTTTTTAGGACCCATTCCAGTAAAGCCTGAGGTGCACATGTGAGCAGATAAAAATGTGTGCAGGTACTTGCAACAGCTATAGAGAATTCATACCTGGCTGCTCTTCCTTCTGTTTAAATACAACTGTAAATGTATTCTCATCCGCAGTCCTTAGATATTCATGCTTATATTGCTCATCCTTGCGGGTTACATGGATGCAGAATGGTCACAACAGGCATATGAGAAAATCATTTTGGCAGCCAGAAAACAAACGAAACAGATGCCTACCTCTGCTCATTCCCAAAGCTCTTGCGAACTCACTCAGTCCATCAGATTCTTTATTACAAGTCAGGATTCATTCAACAGCTGAAATTGTGACTCAGGTACCTCATCTTTCCTTCTCCGAAACTTGCTGACTTGTGCTCTCTGTCAATCTAGCTTTTTGGACCCATATAGGTTTTTTTTTACCCTGTACGTGATGAGTACCTGCTCCTGACACATAATGGCATGTGCATTCAGTGTGACTGCGCTGCCTGCCTCTGTATTTCAGGCACTGTCAATGAGATGCGGTGCCTTTTATTTTTCACCTAAATATTTCTCCTGCTTCTGGTTACCTGGATCTTTCATGTATCTGTATTAGCTCCTTTCCAGTCCATGTGCCCGTTTGCAGAGTATTGATAAAAATTGATTTTTGTCCTGTGAGTAAATTGTAATCAGATGAAAGGAATTGCTCCTACAGGATGTATGAAAGATTTTTGCAGAAAGCACCAGAGGACCATTCGGAGGTATTTTTCATAGCTCTGAAGACTTTCACATAGGTTTGCTGAAGATAAGCCAGATGAGGAGGTGCTGTGGACTTCATTAATAGGGACTCAGGGACTTTACATCAGCGTGGCACTACTTCTCTAATCTGATATGGCACCAACAGAGGTGTGCTTAGTCTGCAGCTAAATCCATGTTTGAGGTAGTATTTAAGTCTTAGTCTTCGCCCCATCCCTAGCCATCCTCCATAAATTACCTTCAGGGACCCTGAGTGATTCTTTCATCGAATCTTTACGGAACGGATGTATTTTTGTTTTAATCCGCCCTTTGCATAGAGTAATGACTTTGCTTTTGGTAGTGGGGTAATGAGTGTAACTCTTCATATTTTTATGAATGCATATAATGCCAAGTCCATTTTTAGGAATTTTCCTAGTAAAGTTAATTTTACTATGCTTCTCCTGTTTAGATTTTCAAGCGTACTGAGTCACACACTAGTACTGATTATAGTAAATAGGGGTCAAGTTGCACGGAGGATCTTAATCACGGTGTCTGTGAAGCCTGTCAGGTAAGGTAGTCTTTTCCACAAGGATCCATTTAATTCCCAGCTTTCCCATCCATAAGGATGGATGCCATGTAACTGGTGCAATTTAACAGTTTGTGTTTCTGGAATCAGTGAAAATATCTCTTTCTGTGGCTTCCAGCATTGACCATCCATGTCATATTTAGGAGTTCATCTGCAAAATAGCGGTCCAAATAAAAAAATTATAAATATGTGTCAGATTTGAGAACGAGGAGGTCCTGTAGCTTGTGCTGCATTGTCCTACTTTGTGACTAAAGCCCGTGGTTGAGGCGCACATGCCCCTTCCTTCGCAGTGCGCTGGTCAGTGCTCAAAGAAAGGACTGTCACACTCTGACACAGACGTGGCAATAATAGCTTCAAAGAAATCTTAATTTCTTAATTTCTATTCAGTGCATTAATCTTTTTCAGTTTTAAAGAAAACAATTTAAAACAATCTGGAAGGCATGTAAAAAGTATTTTAAATCAGGGCTATTTATAGCTGCTTCATTTTTTTAAAAGTCCCTATTCTTAACAAGCAGTAACAGCAATTCAGTTCCAATACAGTTCCTGCCAGTACCCTTCTCCTAGGAAAAAGGATTTCAGTAAGCTTTATCACTCAGCATAGCCAACAGAAATATTTGATACTAAGAGCAGTGGAACCAGAAATCCACTTCAGATGTCCTTCAAACAGCTAGATGAGGAATTCAAGGGGATATGGAATAGGAAACTCAGAAAATGGAGCTTCACTTTGATACTTACGTGGTGTGATAGAGTAATTTACTCTCCGTATAGATCTTACTGTATAAGAAAAAGGAGGAAAAGGGAAGCAGTAATGTGTCACCTTATCTAAATAAGGTACCTGTCATTCCTGAAATTCTGTTTAAACTATGATGGATGTTCTTTTTCAACAAGAGAGATTTTTTCCCCCACAGTGAAAGCCGATCCTTTCAAACAGAAAAGGACTATGATAAGACTGAATTTCCTGCTTATGGATGAGACTGAAACAATGCAGAAATAGCTGCGGAGCAGATCCCCAGGGGTTCTCTTCTGACCACTTGCAATGTGTATAGCCGTAGAAGAGGACAGTGATTGGAATAGAAAAACAGCTGTGCTAATTGTCTTCCCACAAACATCTGTATTCTTTGAAGTGGTAACATACTCTCATGATGTGATGTGTTTATTTCCTGGGAACATTTTGTTTTCTTTTCAATTAATTTTGATCGACTGGTCTGCCATTCCAGAGCTTAATCTTTCTGCTACTTATGCATGGTTCTGATGTTAATGCTTTGCTAATTTAACTAAAGACATTAGCTGGAAATAGATCTGTGGTATTTACTCTTTTCTTTTTTTTTCCTCCCAAAGAAAATGCTTTTTCTATAGCTCCTTTTTGAACACTGTTTTTAAAACAATTAATCGGCCAGCGCATTGACCTATTCAATAATCTAGAGGATAGTTTTCCAAAATGTGTGGTGAACCTCTTCGGCATTAAAAGCTTGTGCTACACTATACATACCGTACAGTAAATTCAGTGCTGTCTACCCTAGACTAATGTAAGTAGGTATAGTAACAAAAAAATGCTCGTGCTATAGTAGTGTCAATTAAAACCTACCTCAGCACAGTAAACAATGTAAATTAGGCTACTTCATGCAAATAGGGCTATCTGAGAAGGTTTAATGTTACAGTGGTATGCATAGGTGTTTTGGGAAGATGGGAGGAAATAGGAATGAGTGCTGACTGCCTGTATCGCAAATTGCTATTATTTTTTGTGGGTTTTGTAACCTCAGCTGGGAAGCCAGGGACTAACCCAGCCGCTGTAAAGCTGCAAAATAACTTAAAATCCATAACTCATTACATACGTTAAGTCACTGAAGCCAGGAGGGATGCTCCCACGCACACTACCAGCTGATCAACCTGTTGTCATTCTTGAAAATATAATCTTTCCAATAGAGGTGGTGTTCCCTTCTTTGATGCTTGGAAACATTTGTGCTACAGCTGTCCTTCAAAGTGGTGTTTTTTAGGAATAGTGATTTAGAAGATGACTATATATCCATGCACAAAAGAATATTTGATGATCTTTGTGTATTCTTTTGTCCAAAGTAGTTGAGTAGTGTACCTACAGTGAGATGGTGTTACTTACAGGAAATAAAAACAAGCAAGCATTGAGGCAACTCTTTCTTACAGCCCACCTGCTGGAACCACAGGCTTCATGTAAAAATGAACGAGTTGCATTTATAGAAAGCTCATTGAAAGACGTTCCTAAACTGCTTTACTGTGCCCAGTACACACTGTTGGTCTCAGGAGCCAATTATGTTCTAGGGACACAGCAGGGTTTTGCAGGACTGCCTAGAAGTCCTAAACCCTGCTCTGACTGCAGACGCGAGTTCATTTACACCTCTTCGATATGCTGTTTCATTGTTTACATAGTATTTTCATCAAAGAGTATGCTGCTCATTAAGTAGAGAGGAGAACCTGACAGACAGGACCTGGAACACTTGCCATCAAATTTAGCCCAAGTCTATCTGACATCTCGGCAGGGGAAGTGGGGAGCTGTGATTGTGAAATAGGCGGTTTGCAGTCTCTAATCTCGCGTATACAGCACTGAAAAGAACTGTTCCTGCTAATGCAATTCATACCATCAGGTATTGTACATTTTAAATCACAGATCTGCACTTCTTGAACCCCTTTTTCTAAAGTCATTTTCTTTGCTCACTGACATTTTAAGTGTTCTGTGTATGGTGCCACTAGATTATGACATTTTGATGTTCAGTTAGAAATCCAAAATAGCAATTAGGGAATTACAAATTGCAGAAATCTTGCCGTTTAACTATTAATTATATTCCTTATTGTCTACACTAGTAAATGATTATATAAAAATGTCTCTTAAATATAACATGCAAAACTTTGTTATAATTAGTGACATCCTGAGATGTCAGTCCCTACTCGATGCAACTGACTTATCTCCAGAGCCTGCTGAAGATGACAGTGTTTCCATGTGAAGAACAGTGCTCAAGCGAAATAGAAGTGTGTGTGTGGGATTATAACCTGGAGTCTTAGATATTGACTTGAGCTCTGGGAGATGTTGAAATTTTTTGCCTGATCCGGGGCATAACGTGTCATCTTGGATTGCTGCAAGTCAAGCTGGTCTTACTCATATTACCTTTTGTGAAGAGACTTATGAAAGTGAAAATATTTTGGCTTTGATGGAATAGGATATTTCAGCAAAAGCTTTCCAAACGTGTCATGGAATGGTACCTTGGGAGTACTGCTTGCTTTGTAGCCACAGCGCTTCAGCACTGCAGCAGAAATAGTTCTTTACAATGTCTATAGGCAAATGAAATCTCTCTTTTTAGTCCTGTTTGCTACACTGAAATTGTTCTAGCATTATTCTGCACCTAACCTACCCTGATACTAATGTTATGTTTGACAATACCGCAGCAGTGGAAAGATGCAAGTAAAACTCCCAAGTAACACAAGATGCAAAGGTGAAGTCCCTTGGGGAGCAGCTGCATGCTGATGTGCTCTCAGAAGGATAACTCTTGTTTTCAAGAGGGAAAACAATGGTATAGTAGAGAAGGCTTAGGAAATTACTAGGAAACTCAGCCTGCTTTGGATTCCCAGCCAAATGCAGTGCTAGTGCCAGGCTCCATAGATACCACCAGTTTAGATTAGGTGACCTATTCCAGAATAAAAATCACTGAAACACACATTATACAGATATCGAGTCCTCACCATCAGTTTCATTCTACAGGTTCTCTGTTGTTCTACAGCGCTTGCTAACAAGTTGTTGGAAGTCTAGCCTGGTCTCTTGTACTGAATACCCACCAGTGGCTGGAGCACATCTTCTCTTTGGCTTCCTCTGGTAGGAATCCTGATTGTGTGCTCCACAATGAAACTTGCATTTTTAATTGCAGCCACTGTAGCTGTATGCTATAGTGCAATGTGCACCTACTATAAAAAAAATAGTAAAAATACAAGTAAACATATAGACAGTTCTGACTGTTGTATGACCAGATCTCATGTTTATAAGGGCAGCTCTGAATTTTCAAGAGATGTCCGAGTGCAACGTGATGGACACATGAAGAACTACACTGAAACAGAAAAAAACCAACTTTGCCTTTAAAATAACATCTCCTAACTGCCTTTTCAGCAAAACTAGCTGGGAAATAGAAAAAGAAACAGCTTGAGAGGTACGTTTTCAGTCATCTTGAAATGCCCTTTTACCCTTGTAATTTACTTCCAGACAGCGCACACATTTTAAATGAATACTTTGCTAAAAACTGAAAAGATGTTAAAAAGTGAAATGAATACATCGTGTTCTGAAGCAGAATTGGAGATAGGGGTCATTCAGATTATTTCAAAAAGGTCTGTATCTCTCAGTGATTATGACAATAATGGCAATGAAATAACGCAAGCTGGGAAACAACAGTTGGAAAGCTCTGAAACAGAGCTCTTACAGTGGCCGTGCTTTTCCAGGGGTCAGTTATCAAGGATACTGGGGATATTTTCTGAGTTGCGTTGGGATATAGAACAAATAGTTATACTTGCAATAAACTGTTGGAAGTAGTGTATTGTGAAGCAAGCGCTGACTCCATGTGTGATCAGGTCTTATTAGAGACCCATGCCGGGTGCAGCACGGCGTGATTCGAGCTGCTAATGTTCCGTTTGTTAATGTACGCTTCAGTGTTGCATTTTAGAATGTTTTTAAGCTTAAAGAGAGAGAGAGAAAATATTTGTATATTTGTATTTCAAGGTTCTCTGATAAAGAATAATATTGTTGGTTACTACATTTTTCAGAATTTATAGGTTGCAAAAGTAACATATGAATATGTGGCAGAAATTACTTTTAAATTACTTTAAGAAAGTACTCTTATGGACGATTTAGGAGTAATTTAATTGAATCAAGGGGCTCTGGTAATAATTTCAGACGTATGACTTGACTAACTTTTCTTAAAACACTTGAATTATTTGCTTAGGGAAATTGAAATTATCTTAAACATTTCAAAAGTTTACATTGAGTCCTACAGAAAAGCGACACTGAGTGAGTAGAGTTAAGTATTGGAGTAAATCACTCAGAAGACCTGGATTTACTTCTAAAGCCTCTCCTTTGTCCTGTAATGTTTTTGAGCAAATGAATAGGCTTTGGATGAGTTCAAGACAAGTGATTGGGATGCTTTTCTCTCTTTTTAAGTCCTAATTGTCAATATTTAAAAAAAAAAAAAAATGAGGGAAGGGGAGAAAAGTAGCAGAAAGACCAAAGTCCAAAACAAGGAAGAACTATTAGAAAGACAGAAGAAAAGGTCCTAGCAAAGAAAGAAAAAGGAACTGTAAATCTAAAAATTAGGAAGCAGTTAAAAAATAAAAGTCTTACTATACTGTGTAGCCAAACCATGCTCACCTACTGAGGAAGATTTAATAGAAACATGCAAGCAACCTGTTGTTACAAGTCCCCAAATTATAGCTCCATTAAGAAAGAAGAGCACAAGAAACAAGCTTTATTGGTATACACACTGCATAGATAATCCCAAAACCTGTGGAATAAGGAAGAAACATTTTCAGTATGCTTACTGTCCTTTACTTTAGAATGAAGTCTTGTTCAGACATAGTTATTTTTGAAGGAAGTTGTGACCATAAGAACTGCCTTTTAACAGCAGATAGCTCCAGATAAATCACAGAAGGATGCACATCCGTCCCATACCTACCTCATCCTGATCTCTTTTGCTACAGTTCCATGAAAATCCTAGTACCAGGAGCTTTCTCTCTCTCATAGAGTGTTAATTATCATTAGCTGTGGCAACACTCAAAAATCTACTTAAAACATAAATCCAAGTACATAAATTATACCTACAAATTGACCCAGGCTGTCAACCTGAAGTAAATTATTAATTTGTGGTCAAGAAGGGAGGTCAATCAGGCTTAGGGGCTCAAAAGCTTAGCTACTAAAACAGGAGCAGTTACCAAGGCTCCTTGAGCATTCAGAAGTTTTATTTATATAAAAAAATATAAATATTTCTATTTCTTTCTTGCATTCCAAGGAAGAAATTTTCTCCTTCCACTCTGCCTTCAGGAAAATCTGGTTTTATTAGTGCTGTCCTGCACAAAGGTATTTTTATTTCTCTGGCTGTGTTGTGTAGTGCTTTCTCCATTCTTCAAAATGTAATGTAAATGGGAGGCTATTAGTGAGAGATCAGAGTGTACAGCTCAGAGTCTTTCGTATAACAAGTAGGATAACAAGCCCTTAAAGAAAAATGTGTGGGAAAGGGGAGTTCTGTCTCCCTTTACGATAACACCAATCTGTAGCAACTGGTTTGAACTAGACTGTGCAAGGGATGTTGCAGGCTTCTTAAAAGGCCTCTAATTCTCTCTTTCTCATGAGGGGAAAGGAAAAAAATCAAAACCCTGACAATACACATATGTATCAAAAGCTGTCAGACTTTTCAAGTTAGTCCTGCATTGCTCCATTCCCTTGGTATTTTCCAATGTACCTGCTTTTCAGCCGTCTGTTTTGTTCTGGATCTTGGAAGTTCAGATTCTTTCTCAGGTTTTTATTTCACAAAAGTAGAAAAAAAAGTGTATCCTAACTTTTTACAGGCATGTCTTTGATTAACAATCGTGTCAATGAAAGCGCTGTGGTAACATAGCCGTTTCACTCCTTTCTCTGCAGTTGCTTGTATATAGATTGTCACAAGGCTGCAAGGTTGATGTATCAAAACGTTTGCGTGTTTCGATTTTTGTAAGGCATTTATAGAAATTTCAGGAGTGCTGTGTTTGCCTCGGTGGCTCTATAGTTGAGCAAAACACCCAGTTCTTGAGTACGAAATTCTAAACTTGCTATTAAAAAAGGTTTCACATCTGACAACTCTGGTTCTGAGGACTATGCTCTCCTTTATAATCACATCACATAGAGATCTGCCATTGATTATCCAAGTTTTTTAAAGCATTTTTCAACGATTTTTAACCATTATTTTCCATAGGCCAAAGCACTGTGGATACCCTGGACTTAAGGTAACCTTTAAACTCACGCTCTCTTGCTAATATTTTACATTCTTAACAGTCAAATTATGATATGTTGTCTGCCTTTATCTCCACTGGTATGTCATATCTTGCAAATAAAGATCTCATATCTGAAATTAAACGTTCAGCAAATTTATTCTCTAATAAAGTAGTAATAATAGACATTGGAACTGGTAATTTAGAACCAAAATTCAACTCGTTTTCTAGTGTATAAAAACAAGTCTACATTATTCTGGGGGTCTTCAAGCTGAAGTTTCTTCAACTGTGTTTTAAAGCACAGTATCGGATGCTAGTCATAATTGTTTTTTCTCAGTTCTGTTTTTGTACACATATCAGATGTTGGAAAAATTATGATTTTTTTGACTTATGTTAACTCACTGGGAATTTTGTTCTTCCCCTTTTCTTATTTTTGTGGATAGCGCACATGTCCTATTTGTTCACTCTCTGCTGTGTGTTACAGTCTGTTATATTTCTTAAAATACGTGACTGCACAGCAAAGAAGGAAGCCAACTGTTTGCCTAGTTCTGGCTGTTGCACTGGGTCATGCAGACCTTCTGGAGGGGAGTGCTCAGTTACTTTCAGCAAAGGGAAAGCTCAGCCAGGAGAGGCTTTTCCAGACTAGGTTGGAGGAAGAGAGAAAGGGGAGCGCATCTGCAGCATAACCAAAGGTTTGGAAACTGTTAAGAACAGGGAGCAGAAATATCACAGCAGTCTTCAGAGCTGATGGAAAAAAAAATCCTTTTCACTGTGTAGAACAGGCATATATCCCTTTCTTTTTCAAAAGTTCTGCTTCTCTTCTAGGCTTTTGCAAAACTGTATTGCTGCTTGCAGCTACAGCAAGTGTCCAAAGGCAGGACACTGCTTAGGTCTTCATTTGCTTCTATTGGTCTTACCTCAAATTCAGTTGGGTTTCGCTACACAGATTTCTCCATAGTATTTTTACTTTTTTTTTTTTCTTCTGTGTTGCCCCGTGTTTCTGTTTTTTGCTAACCCAGACTAATGTTACATTCTGTTGTTTAGTTTTCAAAATTTACAATCTGGTCCAGTTTCATTCTGGAGTGGTTTTTTTTCCCACATTTTAATAGCTTTCTATAAGTTTAAGCTGTCTAGTGATCTTTTTCAGTTATGAGTCTTTGATCCCCTTTACCATCTGGCTTTGGATGAGCAATTCCACGAACGATTTAAAATGACATGTTTGCCATAGCATAATCAAATCTATTAAATCTCTTTGTTCTTGGTTTTTCATATGAAGCAGATAACTTCCAGAAGATGTATTATTTTTAGGAGTGTAACATTCTACAAATTTCTGTAACTGATAACTCAATCTTTAACTCAATCTTTTCCTTAATCTTCATCTGATAACTGAATTGATGTTTCTCACTTATCTTTTTAAATATAGATTGCTCAAAGTAAAGTCAGTGCCCTTAACTTGCAAGATTAAAATAAACTGGTATTTTTTTTTCTCATCTTTCATTTCAGGAGCTCAATTTTCCTTTGTATAAAATTCTTGCTTGAACTTGTTTCAGTGACTTGCTGTGTTTCTGGAAAGTTTATATTTCTTGGGAGTTCTCCATTCACCTTTACTTCTAACTTGCTGTTTCTCTCTCAGTTCTCATACCAGCTGTAGTTCATGATCTCAATTAATGAGAAGCATGAGTTTGCGTCACTAAAATTTTGATGAATCTTTACTATAACTAATAGATTAAGCAATAGAGAAAAGTTCTTAAAAGGGAAAAGGTTTGTGCCTCCTCTAGTTTGCTAAGACCAATATCTAGTAAACAGGTGGTTTGAACCAAGACTCACATTGCCTTTCCAAAAATGTTTGTCCTGCTCCCTTTGAAGTCAATGGCAAGGCTTCTATTGATGTCACTGTTATATGAGATGAGGTAATCCTCTTCTGCTCAGCAATTCCATTTCTTCTCTAACAATGTACCTGTAAGCACAATGAAGTTACGCGCTTGTGGCCATGTTTTCATTTAAACGCCAAACCAACTTCCCCTCCCGAAACTATTCACTGAGACAGGATATCAGTCTTTGCCATGATGTAACTCCAGTTTTTAAAAAAGTACTGGATGGCATAATCCCAGCACTGTTACAGCCCTTTGTGTTGGGCTCGGTTATCTCACTCAAACTATTCTTCAATGTTATTGTTTGGGATACCTGGCTTTTGGGGATTAAGTCTAAGAATATTTTGTTACAAGGAGGCTGTAAACATGGAGAACGAAAATCTTTCATGACCTGAGCTAAGGGTAAGGGCAGATCATACAAAACGAAAGTAAAAGAAAAAAAAAAAAAGAACAATAGCTCAAAAAGCTTTCGGAGTACCTGAGAACTATACTGCAAAAAAGAGTGAGTATAATACTGGCAGACTATTTGCCTTTTACCTAGTATTTATAAACAAGCTTTCATATGAATTGTGGGACCAAAAGAGAACTGTCATGACTCGGTTTAACTCTTGTCTTTGAAAGTCCAACACAGAGTACACATTGCCTTTTTCTGCGGGTGACTGCTCTTTTTCTGTGAGCTCACAACTATCTGCTTGGTAAGCAAATAACTGACATGCGATTTTAAAAGTTCCTTACTTGTTGCCTCATAAATTTCTGTCTGCCTGTGAATTATGACAGCACGACCAGCTCAATGATATTATGTGTTGTAGTGTTACAGTGGACATTTATCCTTCCTGATGAAAATGCAAAAATGTCATCAGAAATCAGACACCACTCATATACACAAATATTTAGGTGGACAGCAAGATGTTTTTATTCTATAGATAGAAAAGAGTGCCAAAACATCTTCTGCCTGTCCTTATACAAGCATAAGGCCGAACTCTTGGGAGAGGGGATTGCATTCTAGTTTTTGTTTAAACTTGAGCCATTTACCAAACATTTTAATGCCTCTTAGAGTTCTACAGCACTGAGTTGAGTGTGCAGTTGGCAGTTACATTTCTTGGTCTCCAACTACCATTTATGTGATCACAGAGGAGAACAGGAGGCAACAAAATCTGTTGCCCTACTGGGTCCATCTGGGAAGTAAAATGTCTTTAGATTTCTAGGCTATGACAGGCATAGGTTAGATATAGAATAGGTACTGGAAGGAAGGAGAATTAAACGTAAGGAAGAGTGTGTACATATTGGAATACAGCAATGATCTTCAATTTGAGGACTGTTCATGGAAAAAATTATTCTCTGTGCTGAAAATTTCCAGCTAAACATAGGGGATAAATTTAAATGAAAGAACAATAAACACTTGTTTCCTAAAATTTCAGAGGAAATAATTCTTGGCCAATTTTATCTTTTTGTAGTCAGATATAAAGGGTTCATTTAAACAATATTCTATTGAAGTTAAAACATCAGTGCTCATTGTTTTCAGCTATAAAAATTATAAAAAAAAAAAAGTGGTATTTCTTAAAATAATCAGAAAATTTGAGCAAATCCCAGAGTGGTACGTGGGTCCCATGAGTAGCCCTCAAATCTTTGTCTCGCTCTATTTGGGAATCTTTTACCACGCTTGGAGATTTCAGAGCAAGACCACATGCACACAAAACCTTTGAACATGCAATTATTTATCTACAGTACAGAGTTATGGCCTGAACAACACTGGTTGCGCAGTTGGGTATTAATATGGTCATACTCCTGGTGCCATCATCTGGTGAATCCCTGGTGGCCCCTCAGTCTTCAACCCAATGGGGAGAGGCCAGTGGATGGAACTTGTGGCCTCTTGGAAGGGGCTAATCCTTATTCTGAAGCTTTTCTTTTCTCCTCTCTACTTCTTCTCTTAGGGTCTTAGTATCTTGTAATATCAGTGCGTATTTCTTGAAATTCTTTATGATTTCTTTTCTTCATTTTGAACTTTTTGTAGCCAGTATCAACCCAGTAGCATCACCTATGTGTTCTTGCTTTGTTTCTGCTTTCCTAGCTTTCATGCCTTACTGGCCATATGTGGGACATTCCCACAGACTAAGGTGGGAATCAAAAACTGCAGCTTATCAGTAATTTCTTTCAGTAAAGCTTGGCCCTGGAGTCATACATGAGCCAGCATAACTTATTGTAGCTCCAGGACTGGCAGCCACAGAGATGTCCTTTCTCCTCCAGCACGGGAAGTGCAGGGTATGCTCCATACGATGCAGCCAAGCATCTGGGATGACTCTTTCAAATTCTGCCTATTGATTGCTGTAGGAACAGCGTCTCATTCAACAAAATACAGTGGAAATAATCTATAGTACTTAGAAAAATGAGTTTCTAAATTTGAATTATAAGCATATATGTACTTTAAAAGTTTATTTTCAAGTAGTTCTGGAGCCTGCTGAAACAGAAAGAGAGAAGAGAAGTGAAATAGGGTGGTAACAGTTTAAGCAAAAAGTACAAGGTTTCACAAAGCAAATTGTATAGCCACCCTGCTTCTTCCCAGCACAGTTTGGTTTTGCTACCTGCCTCTCTTCTGTTGTCTTTCTGGATGATCAATAGAGCTCTTCATTATTTCCCCCTGCCTGCCATCCCCCATCTCATTGTCTTAATAATGTCTTCTTAATCCTTTAGGGGTCTTTTTTTTTCTTTTTTTCTTTTTTTCCTTGTTTCTTACACAAACTTATGGTGTATTTCACACCTGTATTTCTCTACTTTCTTGACTTTCTCTTTCTTCATCTCGCTGAACCTTCTGCACATCGGTTTTTTTCTTTATCTCTTATCTCTCAGCAATGTGAAACAGCCTGAGATTTTGGTTTTGTCTTTCATTCCCCTGATCAGTTCCCTGTGGATGGATTTTAAGTTTTCCTCATGTCCACCCCTTTCTGTTCTGCAGGGTTTTTTCATCAGACTCCTCTTAGTTTTAGATGTGTCCCATGAGACTGTGTCCTCATGTTGGAAGATTTCAGTAGGCTTGGTATTATTTCCTTTGACCCGTGTTAGACAATGGTCTCTATGCTGCAAGTTTCTGTTTTCGTCCCTTTTGAGCATCTCTAGAGACCCCCAGCAATATTGCTGATTGTTACAGATTATGCTGTTTCTCCTGTGTAACCTGGTGTCCTTTCCTCCTCCTCTCTTACTGACATGGTCTACAGGAGATGCACAACGTAATGGGGTGTTGTGCACTACTCATGGTTCCTGCTTGGATAGCGCACTCTTGAACAAGCAATCAAACCAGGTCAGTAGCCATAACAGTTTTTGAAGTTCAAAGTAAGCGATGTCTGACTGTGATGGCTTAAATTGAGCGTTAGAAGTTATCCAATGATTAGTATTCCATAGGCCATAACCATTTATGGAGAAAAGATCAAGGAGATTAACACTGTACCTTTCCAGTTGCCTATATTTTCTATACCAGAGGTTGTCTTTTTTTTGTAGCTCAAGGTAAAAAAATAAACTTTAACTGTCTTGATTTGGTGCTTGTTCCTGGCACATCTGGGAACATCTATACTCACTGCGTAGTCATAAAAAATGTCTTGAAGTTTTGTTGATCTCAGCATCTTTCTGAAATAGCAGTGGAAGTTAGTGGACCGCAGATATATTTTTCAATGCAGACTGTTCCTAGATCTTCAGGAAATATGAGGATTTTTTCTCCAAAACCACTCATCCACTGTATCAAATCATTTAATCCATAATTTTAGAAGATGCAGAAATTAGCGTGTTCATATTTTAATATCTAATGCATCTATGTTGTTCTGGCTTGAGTTTCTCTGCATATTTCAAATGTTTTAGTAGCAGATTCCCCTGAAGAATCAAAGTGTTGAAAGCAGAACTTCAAATTTATTCACATGTGATCAAGGTCAAAGCTAAAGTTCGGTGACATGTCTTCATGTCTTCCCTTTGTAGCCCTAGCTGTCTGCTCTGAGACGTTAGGAGTATGCAGATATCGCTGGGAACATTGCTAATCGTTTACTAGTATCCAAAAAATGTACTGTTCCAAAATGGGTGTCTGCTAACTGCTGCTCTTTTCTCCTCAGTTAATTACTACATAAACAGGGAGCTAACATAGGTGGAAGGACTATTGACTGTGCAAGCAATTAGCTGCTGTAAAAGTAGGAGAGAAGGCAGGTAGTAGGTTTTTAGGCATTTTTTCTTAGTAGAATGTTGTTTCTTATTGTCTTTTGTGTGAAGGACAGGCATCTTACTGATTCAGGTTGAAACTCTTCAGAGACTGCTGGGCAGTGGTGTGTGTATGTAGTTATTTGACAGCTAGTGAAGTGGCAGATATATGCAGGTAAAAGTTAAAAACCAAAGGGTTGTTTGAAGGCTTGCCTTTTTTTTTTTTTTTTTTTAACATGGGTCACTTCACACCTTGTGTTTGTGATGAAGCACACAAATAGCCAAATCACCGCAGATCATCTCAGCTTTTCTATAAAGGCAAAAATGAGCAGCTTGGTGTGGCAGAAGACAAGAGCTTTTTGAACCTCTTTCTCTTATTCAGCTGGCAAAGTGAAGCTGTCTCATAACTGTAGGAAGAGTCCAGAACAGCAGTGCATTTTGACCTCCCAGAGTTAGAGGAGCCCGGATATGGCTTTCAACCATGTAAATGCCATCCCACTGGCATTTTCTTAACTGTAATTTTAAAAACCAGGTGTATTTCAGTCACACTTTTGGTCCCAATTTATGATCCTTGTCAGTCCATTTTATGTTGAAGTAGTAGTAACTGGCTGTTTGAGAGCAGTCCTGACACAGGGCTGCTCGTGGTTTCTCTCCTTTCTGTGCTATGAAGACCTTCTATAAGCCCTTCTGCGAAAGCGAACCCAGTGTGGTCTCATTTTAATATATCAGTATTCACGCATATTCAGAAACACAATCTTGAGCGTTAGCTATGAGGGTCTTTCAGATTAGTGCTGATGCAGCAGAGTACAGCATTTTCCAAATGCCGTATTATAGGTAATTTTAGCCATATACCAGTCTATATAAAATATAACTCATTTAGCTTATCTATTTTAAAGGCTTTTACACTACAGTCAGACACCATAGTTGGGTTAAATAGGTGCTTGTCACACCAGTTTAATGAATTAAATGTGAAAGCCATTTCTTCTTACTTTTGGCTGTAACAGGGCTGGCACAGGTTCTGTTCTGCTGAAGTAATGGAATGGTAGGATTCATGTCATATAATTTTATAAGCGTAATACTCATCAGTATATCAGCTAATATGAAAAGCTGAAAAAAGAGTTAGAAATAAGACTGCAAGCCAAGTATCTGATCATTCTAATTTCTTAAGGAAAGATACCACTTTAATTGAAAGATATGACAATAAAAATGAAAAATATTAAATCATTTCACCAAAAAATGGTGTAATTCATGTGTTCCTATCCTTCGTACTCTGTTCTTTACTTGAACAGAGTAACACAGATTGATTACTGACCTGTCTAATTTTCTAGAAAATTTTGTTATTTAACATCCATTGTAAGCTCGTAGAGGTGTTCTATCCTTGCTAAGATAAGAAGGAAGCATTGTCTTGGCTTTTAGGGAAAAAACCTGTGAAGTTATAGAAGATGCTGAAATAAAGGGGAGCAACCTTTTCCCTCTCTTCTTTCTATTACTGACTCCAAAGCAGTTTTATCCTCAGCCCAGCAAAAAGGACCCAGTCCCCTCTGCAGCAGATCCTTAAGCACCAGGTAAACTCATCCTGGGAAGACAGAAAAGGATGGGGCATTCAGGAACAAGCTGTAAAAACCGGGCACATTGTTTCCCCTAGGAAAGAATGGTGTCGCTGCAAGAGGCCCCACCTGCACAATGCTCTGCTCCTCCCATGGCAGCAGGGGCTGTGAGCAGGGCTGAGGATCAGCTGCTCAGCCACATCCCAACATGCCATCCACATCTCTCTTGTAGTCTGCTACATCAGGTGGTGCTCTTGTTTGCTGCTTTACTAGAAGTAGCTCTGATGTAGATCTAGGGAGACAAGCTGGGACGTCCATCCAAGGAGTGGATGTGCCTTACACCCCAGAGGATGGGCAGTTCTGCCCTTCTGAGGTCTGTGATTTTTGTCATGTCTTGGAAGGTCAGTCTGTACCACTCCAATTTTTGAGTGCCTCCTCACACAAAAATCAGGGCCCAGTCCCTCGCATCTGTGCCCAACCCACTGATGAAGGAGATGGTTATTTGTCCCTTTGGATTGGGGTGTTAGTCTGGCTGCAATTCTAGGCAAGTTTAATCCCTTTAAAGGACAAAGAAATCTTCACAGGTGGACTTTTAGTGAGTGTTAACATTTGGGAGAGAATATACTCTTGACTAACAAGTTGTCTCTGTCAAGTTCTCTATGCACTAGAAACCCTGTTTCGTATCACCACTGATAATTACGCAGTGCCATGGAAAAGGCACATGTATAGACGCACTGTTCAATGCACCTCTAAATCAGTAAGATACTTCCAGTTACCCAATTAACTAAATGTGACTTTCTGTGTAGCCGTTGTAGTACTCTGATTTCTAAAATTCACATTTGCTTTTACGTGATCTCATATACAATTTAATTTCCCATACCAAAAAGAAAAATAATAAATGCCAGGATATTCCATAGAGTTCCTAGTGTTAATAATTAAAAGAAAATTGCAGTGAGATAAAAAAAAAAATGTTGTAACAACTACATCTCCTTAGAAAGAAAAGTGAATAAGAAAATGTTTTAAAGTGTATGATATATAATGAAAATAATTAACGGCCAGGGCCAGGCGTGAGAGTGCTACCTTCAATCTCACAAGAGGGTATATGTACAAATGAAATCTTGGAAACCTTTGGAAATCTTAATTCATGAAGTTTTTTCAGCAAAAGCTTACATTCTAAATTACTTGTATAAAGTGATTAAAGATGATTCCATCAGTTATTCATGGACCAAAAATTGATAAGTATTCTTTAAAACTAATTTCACGTTTTATCATTCCAAAATGCACACTGGCTGTTTCATGCAATGAAGGTGGTGCATCTGAATTCTAGAATCAGGTCTTTGTTGTCAGATCTCTCCGTTTGGACACTCTCCAGGATCAGCTGGAGACTATATCTGGTCCAATAGTTTCTAACAAGATATTTCCCCTATTCCTCCAAATCCCTTCCCCTACTACTGTGAAGTAGGATTTTTGCCATTAAATTGGTTCTTCTTATTCTTATGAAGTAAATAGAGACCCTGGGATTGAGACCTATACCATATCATTGAATTAATTATTTAGTATTTTTTATTTTGTTGTCTAGAGAGTTTAACACTGCCAGCTTATATGTGTGTCTGAAAATTACTTGGGACCATTTATCCCTGAGATGACATCTATTTTATTGCAACTTTTTGCTACCTGGAGTTACAGAGGAACTGTAAACATGAAGGAATGGCTATCACCAGTTTCATGGCTACAAGGGTGGTATCCACACAGCTGGGAAGCAGCTCTGTGGAAAGGGACCTGGGCATCCTGGTGGACAACAAGCTCAATATGAATGAACAGTGTGCTGCAGCAGCAAACAAATCCAACAGGATGCTGGGTTGCATCAACAAGGGCATCACCAGCAGAGATAAAGAAGTCATCATCCCACTCTACACCGAGCTCGTCAGGCCACACCTGGAATACTGTGTTCAGTTTTGGTCCCCACTACACAAAAAGTATGTGGACAGGCAGGAGAGGGTCCAGAGAAGGGCCACCAAGGTGGTCTGGGAAGGACTGGGAAGCCTGTCATGTGAGGAAAGGCTGGGAGAACTGGGTTTGCTAGCCTTGAGAAAAGAAGGCTTAGGGGAGGCCTTATGTTCCAGTACTTAAAGGGCAGCTACAAAGAAGATGGAGGCTCCCTTTTTAAAAGGAGTCACATGGAAAAGACAGGGGGTAATGGGTACAAGTTACTCCTGGGGAGATTCCAATTCAAAACAAGAGGAAAATGTTTCATGATGAGAACAATCAGCCATTGGAATAATCCCCCCAGGGCAGTGGTGGATTCCCCATCAGTGGACACTTCTAAGATTCAGCTGGATGGGGTGCTGGGCCATCTTGTCTAGACTGTGCTTTTGCCAAGAAAGGTTGGACCAGGTGATCCTTGAGGTCCCTTCCAACCTGCTATTCTATGAAGTCTAAGCATGCGGCTTTACTCACAAGCAAAGTGGTTAAGGAAAGGTTGTCAAGTACCTGTTGTCGTTTGTCAGATTTTCAATGCATAGCAATATTTGACAATAGTCACCCAAATACCAGATGCCAGACTTTTATAGCAAAGCCACAACTCCTAGGTGTTTTGGTATCCTAGGTACTTAGGAGGCTAATGAAAGGTTAAACAGCTCAACTTATCAGTAACGATGAGCTACATGTGCAGCTTATGCATGGCAGGATAGTTCAGTGGAAATAGGACAGTTTCAAAATGAAAAACCCAACTTACTCTGTTAGAAATTAGTTTTAATTGAAATTGCTCAGAAAAATAGAAGTGCATGTCTAAGAAGTTAATCTGGCCAGGCCAGAGTTCATCTCTGCTTTTACGTGAAAACCTAAGAGTAGAGATGATGGGAATTCCTCAGGACCAAGGCCATATCTGTGTTACCTTCTCTCTTTCCAGACTCTGTCTCCCAAGATGCATTGAAGTCGTGGTATGCTAACTGATACCCAGTATGAAAACAGAGGGAGTAAGACCTGCAATGGAAGTGGTATTGCAAATAGCTTTAAATTATTGTAAATCACAGTAATTGATCATGTGGCTGAAGAGAATAATGACCTAAAATCAACAGTCTAAATAAAACCTGGCAATTCTGAATCAGTATTTTCTTGAAAACTTTTGTCCTTGGTACTCCAAATGTGTGAATCCTTCATTTCGTATGGGAACATCAAAGTATTCCCCGGGTAGCAAGCTTAGAATTTAGATCCACTGTCTTCACTATACACACTGAAAAATATTCCTATTACATTTCTGGTGTGTAGTGATCGTAATTGTGACTTATTAATTAGGATTGCTTTATTCTCCTTCTGGTTCTGACACTGACTTAATGAATCACTTCATGCAAATTGTTCACTCTTCACCTCAGTCTAGGGATTAAAAAGTAAGTCAAAAAGCACCTGTTAAGTAGTATACTGTTGTATTAGTGGAAAGATACATGTTGTTCAATTATACTTTTCTGAGTTTCTTTGTGTAGCTGATAGATGCAGTACTTTGGAGTAAATGTCTCTTTTGCATAGTGTGTCAAAGAAGAAATAAAATAAGGTCAGCCCATAGTCCTTAGTATGTCCCTTTTTATCTTCTTGGCTTTAGCCCGCTGAGCCAAGTCATCTGCAAAACGTGAGTCTTAGACTGATACCATCAAAAAAAATGACCCAGTACAGGTGCACAAGCATGTAAGAGTACAGATCATAATCAGTCAAGAGGCAGACAGATCTGACATTTGCTGAGAGCATCCCTATATTTTATTGAGTTGTCATGCCTTGTTGCATACTTAATGAGGATGAGCCCCTTTATATGCCGATTTCGCATTACAAATGTTGTTTTGCTGGGACTGTCAGCTGCAAATAGCTCGTGGCAATACATCTTCCATGCAGGAAATAAACATATACAGCATTATAGCACACCCATGTTATTGCCACAACTGTAAACAACTAATAAAAGGAATGTATTTACTGTGCCTTAGAGTCACTCACTCCGGTAATATTTTTTCCATTTTCAAGCCTACTGACTTTATGGAACATTTGGTATTATTTCATTGTACCATCGTTGCTTATTGTGTCGTCATTTAAATAAAAAGCATGCTATATACCTGCATATATAGCAGGCCACATAGAACAGGATATTTCAGTGACCAGCAAGTGTATTGTGTCTAATCTCAAAGACTGGAGAAGTATCTTGTGTGCTAGGAATAGTCATCGACCTCAAGACAACTGATAAAATCCTGATGTCAGGACACTGATGCCATCAAGCTGCTTCTGGAAGCATCTGGGCATGGGGGGAACCGGTGGTTTACTTTGCAAAAACAGTATAACTGGATCTGCATGGAAATCTGTCTCCCTGTTGACAGTGTTGCTGGGACCAAGAGCTTGATTACACCCAAAAATGGGTTTGGTATTCCTTTTAGTGGTATTTTGCTAGCTTTGAGGATATAAAATCATGTAATTAATGAAATGTATTATCTTATGGATGTTACTGGACTGATTGCACCTGAGAAAATCATATCATGTTTTCAAGAAATTTCTCAGGAATTCAGCTGAGTTGTATCTCTCCCTTCAAAGATGAGTTGTAGGAACTAGATCCAGAAAGGATCTCCTGTATCAGTGAACCCCAGCCACTGTAACTTTGCTGACATATTCTCTTTAAAAACTGTCCTTTATTGGTGGTCCTTTATCACTAACTTCTAGCTTAAGATTCTTTGTGGTGTGTTTTAACAATTTGTTCTCCAACTACCATTATCTTTCTAGATTTAATAACACCTCTTGCTCCCTTGGTTTTACCCCCCTTGATTTATTCCGAGAGAGCAGCTGTAGCCTTCTCAACTTTCTGCTTGGCTAAACAAGGCAAGCTCTTTTAGTTTGTTCTCATAAAATAGCCTCTTCATTCTCTTTTTGTCCTAGAAACCGTTCTGTATTTTTTCTAGTAGTTTGAATTGATCTCTTCTAGGGTGACAAGAACTGCACACACTATTCCAGAGGGAACTTGTGTAGTACAGTAGCATGAATACTCCTCTATGACCATCTTGACGGAGTAAATTCAGGAGAGTGTTTGACAGTTTTGAGGGCTGTCGTGTTTATTTATAGTGTACTAAGTAGAAATCCCTATCTTTGTACTGCAAATTCTAACTGATGAGCCTGCACCTTATAGAAGAAATTTGCTTTCTGAGTTTTTAAATGCTGAGCTTCATTTCCCCTTCTTATTCTGCAGTACTGCAAACTTGTTCAACCACCAGAAGATCTCTTCCTCTGCCTTTTTTTGCTCCAGTTTCTCAAATTGTGTCTTTGAACATCTGTCTGATTTTCATTCCCAGGAATTTTATTTGGTGCTGCACGGGTAAATATCTTCTGTAATATATTCAGAGAGTAGCTAACATGCCTCAGTTTCTCAATCTCCACGTTGTTGCCTCAACCATTGTCTTAGTAGCCATCCTCACCTTCTCCCTCTTGCTTACTGTCAAAGGAAAAAGGACCAATGCTCCATAAATTAATCTCCTTGTTGGCTCCTACTCCACCCCTTGGGACAGGTTAAATGTACTCACAATAAACTGTCCTTGCTTTTTCAGTTTGTTGTCAGAGTTGTGGGTAAATAGCATTCCTCTTTCTACTGCCTTTCATGAGTGATACAAACTGCAAATTGAGTAAAACCTGATGA
Source organism: Himantopus leucocephalus (assembly GCA_003993805.1). NCBI lineage: Eukaryota > Metazoa > Chordata > Aves > Charadriiformes > Recurvirostridae > Himantopus > Himantopus leucocephalus. Next base: position 875,591 of record RSEF01000007.1, on the reverse strand, counting down.
AGCTAAGTTTGCATCATGTTTTTTCTTCACACATCACTTACAACGCTGTTTTATAAATGCCCAAGTATTACCTGCTGCTGAGGAATTTTAGCAGCGTTTCCTAACTAAGCTAGTGGCAAATTGAAAACTAATAAGATATATTTTGCGTATGAAATATTGCTCTGGGGACAAGCTAACCTAGGCACCGACTAGATTGCAACTTACTGCTCAGTAAAAAAGAAGCAATAAAGAAAATCATGACAGCTCATTACACGAAAGACGAAAATCATCACCCAAAGCAGAAGAAATGCTATTTTATTATACAGTAATTGTGAAGGGATCTTAACATTTTTGTTCATGAAAATATTAAATGTTTTCCAATGTTATCTGTAATAAATGTTATTCTGAAGGCAGCAAAAATGGTGTAATATGTTTTAGTATTCAACAATACCTACGAAACTGAAGCTTTCAGTGTAGGCAGTTGAGCCATCTAACTGTGCAGAGCAAAAGCCAGGCAGTTTCTTTTACTGTCAAAAAAAAAAGAAAACGTTCATAGACTTGTGTGGGTCTATCCTTACAGTGTCTCTTTGAAATGACATCTCTTTACCCTCTGTTTTTGTATTAAAAACAATATTGGCAATGTTATTGAATATGGTGACGGGCAGTGTCTGTCCTTCAGGACAGATATGCTTCAGAACATAGGAACCAGAACACCTTCCCATTTCCATATTACAGAAATTTTGGTTTTAATCTCCATTAATCACAAAATATTGCACTTCAACCCTGTCATTGGTGGGAAAAAGAATATGGCCAACTGGTACTCCCAGGAAAGGACAGTAAATAGGGAGAATTACAGGGATAAAGTTCAGTATTTGATGAAATGATTAAGTTATACTTTACCCATAATTATCCTGAAAACTAACCCATTTCATTGTAATTTAAGTAGCATTTATATAAATTAGGCACATGTGACATTTCTAATTAGGTATACTTTAATGGTTAAATCATGAGTTTTTAAAATGATAATTGGGCTAGTTGTAAAATTTCAAGGTCTGTGATTTTAGAATTGAATTGCTCTTTGACTTATGTAAAAGAATAGATTGTTAAGCGAGCGCCTCACAGGAGAGAAGCAGTCCGGGATATTATGATTTGAATTAGTTTTTCAAAGGAATTTAGAGTAGGCAATCTGTCCTCTGATCTTTCTTTGCACACTAAAAGTATGAGTCAGTTATGCTAAGATAGCTTAAACTGAGAATACAGTGATTTAATTAACAACTGGAATTGTAGAATTCCACATGCGAAGAAAGTGATGCATTAGTAGCCCCCTGTACAGATACTCCGATGAATCCAAGGTATTCTTCAGTGGAAGCTATTTTTTAAATATATAGCTGCTTGTTGCAGATGCAGTATAGCCTTTATGAGTTCAGAACAAGAAATCGGGAACTTAAGGAAAATTATGTCGTCACCTGGAATATTTCTAGTCAATATATAGGTTTGCTCCAAAGGCCCCATATATTGGTTCTTGGTTTATGTTGCTGGGAAGGGCGGTAGGCAAAGACAGGGCATGCGTACCTTCTAGTAGCACTTTTGAGTGAAAACACTTGGGTCCAGTGAAATTACGTCCCCCTCCATGCTAGCGCTCAGATCAGAGTGCTGTTCCACTGTCCGAGTCTCTGGGGGGATTGTGGACAGAGGCAGAAGCTAGAGCTGGGTGTCATATTGCCAGTATAACCCTGTTGGAGCGCACACCCTTTTGAGACCATGAGTCAAAAATCTGTTAACGTGCTGATGTTGGTACTCCGTTGACTGAAGATCTTTGTGCAGAAGCATTCAGCTCCACGCAATACAGAAATTCATTCTGCAATGTAATAGCAAATGTATTTGTCACAGCTTGGTAATACAGCAAACAAGGATAGTTTGCAAATCATTTCTGCCGCTGCAAATGATTTATTAGTGGTTTTGAGAATTACACAGGAGTGACTCTCTGTGGTTTCAGTAGGGTAAAATGGCCCAGATATTAGGACCGTATGCTTTGAATCATGTAAAAGAATAGGTTGTTAAGTGAGTGCCTCACAGGAGACAAGCAGCTTAGCATATAATGATTCAAACTAGTTTTTTTGAGGAATTTAGAATAGCAAACTGACCTCTGATCTTTCTTTGCACATCAAAAGTATGAGTCAGTTATACTGGGGAAGTGCGGCCTTCTTCTGAAGAATGACTGATTAGACAAGATTTTTTCAGTCTGAGAAAGAAACAACAGGGAAAGCGAGATAAGTTTATAGCTATTTGGAGAAGCAGGATAAGGCATTCCTGCTTCCGATACAGAAATGGAGGCAGCCAGTGAACCTGGGAGGAGCTGTGCTCAGAACAAATGAAGACGATTCTTCCCATAAAAAGCAGCTGAGTTTAGGAAGCCGCTAGTAAAGGAGATACCCAGGAGTGCTGGAAGTACGCGTGGTTTTGAGATGGTTCAGGGAAGATAAACCCATTGAGGATTACTCAATACCTAGAAACTATGTCTGGACAAGGAAGCCCCTGAACCAAAAAAGTTTGGATGCTGGAGGAAAGGTGGCTTTGTGTGCTTTTATTTTCCCCTTGGAATCCAGTTTTGGATACTCTCAAAGACAGAGTAGGCTGTGCTAGTTGGACCTTTGATCTTGAAGCACTTTAGCTGTTCTTGGTTTTTTTCCCATATTTTAGAGTAGGCTTTGCTCACAATTTCCAATTTTGGCTACTTCTCTAATGGTCAGTCAAATCAATTAAAAGATACCACTGTCTTCACTGAGGAAGCAAAATGTAAACCCTTATTGCAGATTATGTGAAACAAATACCCATTTCTTCTTTCCCGATAGTCTCATTATCATTCAAACTTTGAGCTCTGTTTTAATTAATTTTATTTTAATTGCCAAACCAGGAAAAATTTCTCACAGCTTTAATTAAAAGTCTGCTGGACCTCCCAGCACAGGTTCAGCAAAAGGTTTAGCTCAGTAAAGCTAACCCTAGGTCGCGATAGAATCTACATCACTTTGAACCTTGATTCCACTTCCTTGATCATCTCAGGTTGTTGTGTCCCGGTCTCCTGGACTAGTACTGCTTTAGTTTTTATAAATCTGCCAACTTGGACAAATATGATACTCCTTTAAAGAAAAAAAAAAAGTATTCAATACCAGTCAATTAGGCATTCCCATTCAAATTGTGTGTTGTATTTGACTACGCTGGATGGACCTCCCAGATTAATTTAATCTATGTTTACTGTCTTTTCTTTCAGAGTTGTTTCTGACAGCGTAAGTATGTTGATTTATTTGTATGCTGCTGATCTCTCAGGATTCACCAAATAATTAATACCAACATCTGTTTAGTATGCAAATACTAAAACTGTGCTGTCCTCAGATTGCCATTTTGATACGGGAAAAATTATGCTACAGTTTACCTCCAATCAGATATTCAGTTCAAGCTTGTTTTGACATGAGTTTTCTGTTTGATACCTCTGGAAAGGGAGATGGCAGCTGCCTTGGTGCAGTCAAGCACTGTCTCCTGGCCTTAAAATCTGGTGTCTGTCCTGTACCTTCTTTTTTAGGGAAGGAAAAGTTATTTTTGATTATTATAAAAAAGGTGATGTTGCTTTCCCCCATATAACGTACAAAGAGAATAGAACAGAGTGCCTCTTCACATTGCAGCCATCAGACGCTCGCAGAGATGAATACTTTATGTACAACACTATCACATATATAAGCATGTGTGTGTGTGGTCTGCATAATAAATACCTGTTCAAAGTATACTGCAGAAATTGTTGAAAATTTACAATTACAGTTATAGTCCAGAATTGCCAGAGGTTACACTGCAGCAGTCGCACAGGGGAGAAGAGTGGCACCAGCGTTTTATAAATAGGAGATAACTATTCCAGTGCTGTGGTAAACTTTGACTTTTTAATATCTACCGCTGTGACACCCACGTGATTTATGTGCATGTTCTGTTGGTACCACTTTATTCCTAAGGATAGGAAGCACTACGCTAAAGGTAAATAACACAGCAAAACAAACATCTCAATACTGAGATGAAACACACATTGTGAAAAACACTGTGTTATCACTTGAGAAAATTTGTTGTCATACAACTACAGTATCATAACATCTTACATTTCCAGAATCTTTGCCAAAGGATCCCAAAGTTCTCATATACTCCTGAAACCTAACTTATGCTTTCTTTACCAATGGATGAAAAAGATACTATGAGCCTTTGCTTGTTTTGCAGTAGTGTGAAAGACACTGATGAAACTGTCTGCACCATTTGCTAAAACTGTAAGTGCAAGATTCTGCCGCACTCAATAGTTTCTTACGTTTTGTTTCGAGATCTTAGAATGAGAAAGTACAGTGTGTCAAAGGGACTGTCAAAATGCTGTCAGGTTGTCTTCAAAACAAATATTAACTCCAAAACCAGTGTGGCTTCTATTGCAAGAATCACATAGCTTTTCTGAAGAACGCAGTCCACTTTTGCTTGAAAAGTTTGAGCTGTGAGCTTTTTCTAATAATCTTATTGCGGTCTAAGGCTTGTAATGTAAAAAACCCCGAACAGACAAAAAACAACCCCACTTGACTTGCATAGCCAGGATTTTTTGTTAGAGATGGCTAGCAATGCTTTGATAGGGTGGTTACCACTGGAAAATTCAGATTTATTGTAATAGTAATGGAGACACATTGATAATAATGCAAGTCTAAAGGAGCCTGGAAAATTACCTTAGCTTTTGCACAGTGGGTGCATGGTTCCTCTAAAATGTAAAGAAAAAGCTCTAAAGAAAACTTACAAGCCACTTTTAAATGTAGGCATAAAGACCAGTTATAGTTAAAACTGCAGAGCTGTTCAGGAATATCTGGGAACAATTTGCATCTAAGCACTGGAGTTTGAATTGAGAAAAAAAACCAGTCCCTCTGAAGGCCTTTTTTTTTAAAGTTCATATGAGGAATTAATAACTGACTCAAATATAGTGAAGTAGGTTTGAGATTAAAAAGAACTAGAATTTGTTGCATCAGTAATAAGACCATGTCATTGAATTGTTACAGATCAAAGCCCAAACTAGGACATTGCGTGTACCAGCTGCAGTCGTAACTGCTCGAGCCATGCTCTTCGTTAAAGGACAGCAATAGAGTTAGAAGGAATTTGGGGAGGTCTGCTGTCAGTGGTGGGCAGAGATCGGTTAATGCTGCTTGTGTCTGCAGAAAAACCTATCTGGAAGACTGAAGACTCATTTTGAGCTAATATTTGTAGGAAGAATATTTGAAGAGTATGAGAATCTGAAAACTGGATTTTCAGTCTTTGGGTTTCTCTGTACCAGGAAAGAACATCATCCTAGGTGATACTAATATATGAGGTTAAAAAAGACTTTGGTTTTAGCATATGTTAGGAAAGTAACATTTAATATGTATTAATGGATTGTAGTTAACCATGTTATCATTATATGGTTAGTCCCAACTCCAAAACAAATTTAACAGCATTTGTTTAATGCATTTTATTATCTTTGCCTGTCCAGCTACTGAGTTCACTGGAATAATGTGACTAAATTGTTGCTTATAATTCTAAGGTTGCATTTATCATTATTTTTGCTAAGAATAAGGATAATACTTACCATTATTTTTCTGCAGTACTAAGAACTATATGTCATTTTCTAAGATGATTCAGGTAAAGGTACTTCCTACTTTATCTCCTCGTATAAGAACAGTGGGAATTAATAAATAGAGCAGTCTACAATTCCCCAAAACTATGTTTCTGGTGGATTTTGCTAACAGTTACTGTAAACCAAGACTTGGTGGCAAATACTTCTTTGAATAAGGCAGTCAGGTGGGAAGAGATCAGGCAAATGATAAGACGTAGCACAGCATTTTTGCTCTAATTGGGTAACCTCCATGGAAGAAACTATCCCTTGGTGTTACTCAGATAAAACCTTTCTACTGTGTTACAAAAGCAGATCTCTTCAATATCTGCTGGGCTGCTACTTCCATGTTCTTATTACTTGCTTCCTTCCAGGTATGTTTTGATGTATTTGCTGCTCCTGTTTTTCTTAAAGATATTGCTGAGCATCTTGATATTTCTTCTACTTATCTACTTGAAAAGTGTCTAGTCAAAACAGCTGAAAATGCACTGTGCTTGTAATGAAAAGAAACAGGTTAAGAAGACAGCTTATGTGTGTCATTTTCCTAAAATATAGGAAAGCTTCACCGTTTCTGGAGAAGCTTCTCTAAGGTGGAGTCAGAGTGATCTTACAGACTGTGATTGAAGGAGTATTGTTCTATCCTGAGGACTTGGCATTTACTACTGGAAGTACCGGAAGTTAGGGATAAAGAGAGAGAGGTGTGCACTTCTGTTGCAGGTGTTTTAACACATCAGGCTGTTTTCCCGAGTATTTGAAAGTGACTGCTGCATACATCAGCATTTGATTAAGATATTGCTCTAAGTAGATCGCTCATATACCAAATGATCTATACACAGAAAATAAAACTTTCCTAATAACCTTTTGGTATTTTAGCATCAGCTAATTTTCTGCTGAGGAGAGCAGAATGTGATTAAGGCAATGGAAAACATTTTATGGAGTGACAGGTGGTCATGAAATTATATTAGCATTTAAATGACTAAAATGGAACCTTTCCTTTCCTGGTCTGAGAATGTCAGAAAGCGAAGAGTCAGGATTCGTCCTCTCCTCCCATTCCCCATGGGTTATATTTTACTTTAAAAACAGCTGTTAATTCTGTGTCACAAATTATGAAGGATTTAAAAGAGAGTGTCATGACTTGCTGTAGATACTACTAGAAAACATTTTCCATCTGTGTGACATATTTAAAAAAAGCCCTCAGTCACTCAGAGAGCCAGCTTTGTGAACTTAATCAGATGTTTTTCTTCTCTTGTTAACTAAGGATCAACTCTAGGGAGTGTTAAGATCACCGTGGTATTTATTTTAAGTGAGTGAGTGAATGATTCCTGAGCTGCTCTTCTGGAAAATGAACCAAAACCCCGCTTTAGAGGTCACCTCTAATTAGACATCAAAAAATAACTGCAGATAACTTCATCAAAAATATAAATAACTAATCAGTACCAGTCCGGTGGCTTTGTTTTATAATTAGTCCCATACAAAGGCTCCTTGAAGTCAGATGACAGTTGGGTCTCCTGCCTCAAACTTCACAAATGAACCAATAGTTTCAAGCTGATGCTCCCTTTGAACTGCTCTCCCAGGATAAATTACTGATGGCCTAAATGTTACATTTACATTTATTATTCTCCATTACCAAGAACATGTGAAGCTGCAAAAGATTAAAGCGGCAATTACTGAAGTTAGAACATTGGAAATGAAGTTCAAACACCAGAAATTAATGTTTAGGAAAACAGAAATGACAATTACTTGAGGCCAGTTTTAACTAAATAAAAGCAGTGACTTCTACATCAGAGAGGATGTTTACAGATGATCATTTCTGCGTTCATGAATCTTTGAATGAATCACTGACAGTTTGTGCAGTTGGGTTCAGATACAGTCTGGATAAGAGTTTGGTGGTCAGAAGGTTGACCGTGAGCCCTGGACCTTGACAATCTCGGACTTCAAGGGAGGTAACAGCATGGGAGGGAATAAACTTGTCTTAGCAGTCGCTTTTTAGAAAAGATTTCACAGGTATTACTGAAGTTGTTGATTAATGGGGTTTTTAATCTTGATTATCTTCCTGTTTTACTTTTTGTTTTCTCCATTTCATAAAGTGCTGTTCTGTTCGGTTCTTTGGTTCATCGCCCTTGATAGAAAACACGGAGTTCACTGAGTCCCATTCAGTTTAATTGAGTTTTCTCAAATTTGGAAGGAGAGGGTGAAAACAGGAGCTGTTCAGAGAAAAGAGCGAGGAATTGTTTTGAGTAAGTTTTGGTCTCTCTGCATTGTATTCCGTCCCTGTGTCATCTCGTCTGCAGCTACATCGAGAAGAAATTAATCTAGGCTCTGTGTCTTGAATGCAAGGCGTCAGGGCAGGATCCGCACCCAGCCTGCCTCGCAGGGTGACAGGCACTATCATGACGGGTGTAAATCTCTGCTCAAAACCTTTTCCAAACATTCTGTGGCTCCAGACAACGTGACAGAAAAGGCAGTTCTGCCTTTGCAGAGAGCCGCCGCTCGGGGTGGTGGGGGGGAGAGAGCAGTTCCCGCGCCTCAGGCGCCCGAAAGGAAAATGGGCTGGTGGGGGGCCTGTGCATGGATGGTTGTCTGCTACGTCTGCACACGGACACGGGCTCACACAGCGGCCACTAAGGAGATTGTTTTTCAAACACTTCTCTTCACCTTTAAAATGATGGAATTAAGCTCCCGTAGTTATTAAGAGCTAAAAATAATGATTTGATCGTACTCCGTATTGTAGTAGCAGGCACAGCAGTATATTGATCTGCACTCTGTGTCGTATTATATTTACAATATGACCTGATCAATATGCTATTTCTGAACCCATGGTTCTTGCATGTATGAAATTGGGATATTTTATTGTAAGACTCATGCACACGACCAAATCACAACAGTGTAGTCCGGAGTACTGTACGCAAGCTAGATGAAGCAATGAAAAGGTCAGCTTTGTACCTCTTCTTTTTTTTTTTTTAAACAGTCTTGAAAATTTTTTTTCATGTCCAGTAAAAACAGAAACACCAATGTGATAGGCACAGATAAATGCATGGTAAGAGACATCCCCTGTGGCACAGATCTTACAGTAAGTGCTGGCAGAGAGACAAAAGCAGGAGAAGGAAAGAGATGACAGCAATGAAGTGACCTTGCTCAGGTCACCAAAAAGGTTAGCTACAGCTCTGGGGGCAGAACACCTTTCTCATCCAGGGTATTGGTCTATCTTACTGTTTAACCACCCAATGATGTAAGTGGAAGGTCTTGTTTTTTGCTAATACACATCGAGAGAATAATTTGAGAGTATCAGTGGAGTTAAAGTGATGTTACGCTGAAACAGTGAGAAGAAATTCAGCACGTCATATACAGCAGTTGCGCAGTTTGTCTTAGAATTTTTATTGGGTATTTTCTCTTTAAGGGAATAAGGTGCTACCGCTCTACCTCCTGAGCCAGCAGTAACAGCTGCTTGAGAAACTCAGTCTCCCAAGGACTGCCAAGGAAGGCCGGAAATAAGAATTTAACAAAGAGAATATATTGCTATTGAGGGTCGTGGTTGCAACTAGCGTGGCATGTAGATCTAAATGCTCCCCAAAAGAGATAACAGAGTGATTGAATGGGGTATTTCATTTGGTCTCCATTCCAGTTCTAATAGGTAGGAAAAGAGATTGAGGCTAACAGTGATGCACTGAAGAAAAGTCTTTTGGGGACTCTTTTAAAAATTGATTTTGAAAGTAAATCCCCATGTGTGTATAAATATGTCTGTTTCTGGCTCGTCTGTCTCCTATTAGTTTCGCTCATATGAGTTTCAGTCAGTCTGTTTTATTGTTATGTTGAACAAATAATAATAGTATTAAGGTGTCAATTTGGGTTTATAAGTTTGCTGTAACTTTGGAGACATATCTTAATTTTCTGAATAGCTGAAGCCATCTTTTGTGACTCTCTATAGCTGTAAGCATATTTTCTTATTAAAAATCTCCACCTACTCCTAATGTACTCACTTAAAATTGCAATTCCAGGAGGTAATCAAGACATTAACATGATAAAATATAATGTGCCTAAAACACTTTCCATCAGCTTCAGCAGTCAATTCAGGCCCTCCCACTTTATAATAGAGTAATCATTTTCTGTCGTTCAGTACATAAAATGAGAGTAGTGCTTTGTACGTGGCGTAAACGTGGAAAACAGCATTAAGAAAGTCGAGCTACGATTGTGAAGGAACTATCCTGAGATTGGTTGTATAACGCCTAGAGGTTATCGTGCAGAAGTTATTTTTTCTGGTTTAAGTGCTGTAGAGCATTGTGCCACTTTTTAATTACCTGCAATTTTGCATGCTTTCATTGCAATGATATATTTTAAAAAAATCAAGTTCCTGTGGAAGTTAAAGCTTGCTTTTTTCATTGACAGAGGTTTGCATCAGGCTGTAGAGGAAGGGTGCTGGAAACTCAGACCTTGGAAGCAGTGCCAAGTCTTCCTGTTGAACACAGGTTTCTGAATTTCAGAGGAGCAACAGATTGTGTGATCTTGCATAAATTCCTGCTGACCATCCAAACTGCATGTGACAAACCTGATCCAGATCACTTTTTCTTTTGTGGTTTTCTGGTTTATAAGATAACTCTGCCAAATGTATGAAGAGTTCCAGATGTTTGGGTGGGAAGAGTGGGGCTGGGGAGGTATTTGAGTTTTGCTTGGTGGATCTGTGGTGTGAACGCTACATCTAATGCCGTGTTCCTGTGTTCAGGGCAAGTGTGCAGGTTCTGTTCTACGCTGCTTGAAGCTGGCAACTAAATTCTAGTTTCTTATGAACTATGTCAAAGTCTAAAGAAAAGCAAGGAGCATTTGCTCTGCGCTCCTATTTTGGTTCATGGATACAATTCAAGGTTAACATCCCAAGAATAAAAATGCATAACACAATTCAAATTTGAAAGGAGCTGAGAGACAAGAGTGATGTGTATTTAAAAGATGATTTAAGCTATCAGCCTGTAACTGTGGGTGCTGTTGGGAAACAGTCTCTCTGAGTGGTAGGTTTTTATTTCAGTGTGGCTAATGAGGCTTGTTCTGAAATAAGAATGTAAAGCTTCAGAAGCAACGTAGCTGTAGAAACTCAATGCTGCTAAAGAAATGTGTATAAGCTAAATAGGTTTAGAAAAGGAGGTATGAATCATTTCAGAAGAAAACATTTAGGAATGAAGAGAAGTTGTGGATATTTGTATTTTTAAACAGCTTCTTTCCTGTATCACTCCAATTACTCTCTTAGACATTAGGTTTGTATAAACAGAAGTGCTATCATATAAACTATAGATAATATAAACTATAAACTACCTGGCTCCAAAATTAAACAAATACACGTTTCTGTTCCTATTGATCTGTGTTTATTTTGTTATTTTATGTATTTGCAGAAAGATGTCATACATAAGTCATACAGGAAGACAGGCTAAACCCTGCTCATTTTAAGGAATTGATTCAATTAAAATTAGCAGGACTGCTTGAGCAAATAAACATAGACAGTGTTTGGCACTAAAAGTCTTTACAAACAATTCTAAATGGTATGGGGTAGAACCTCAGCTGGTATAAATCACTATTTCCATTAGCACCATCTTCAATAGAGTTATGGTGATTTACGCTTACAGGAACTGACTGACTGCATCTATAGTTAGTGCAGTAAAATTAGTTATTTTCTTCCAGTATTTCATTTTTTTTCAATAAATGTATCAGAATTTAGACAAATCTGTGGGACTTGTAGTATTCTAAGATATTTTATTTCCATACAAGTATAAGGAGATTAAGAACTTCAGTACCTAGGCCATAGATACATAAATTTATATGTGTATATATCTACATATGTGTTAGAATTTACTATTTTCACAGCTGTAAAGAGGTCAGATGCCTGCTTCTACAGGTCTAGCCAAAGGTTTTAATTAGAACAGCTTTATTTATAGCCATCTTCTGTCATTAGTCAAACGTAGACTCAAATCACCCTGTATAAATGATGTAGTGTTCTGAATTATTGAAACTACAGAATATGTAATGTTCTGAGTACAGAGGATCTTGTAGCATCAAAATTACGGCTTTGTGTGTGCGTGTGTTTTTTCCTACATTACCATGCCTCAATCTCAGCCGAATTTGAGTTGTGGTGAGTGCTTTGAACTGCCTGGCATCAAACATAATGCAATTGAGATGAAGTGTGGAAACTTTTTCCATAACATGCATTGTCTAGAGCAGTGTCATTGTCTAGAGCTTGGCATAAGCACAGTCCCAAGTTTGAGGGAGAACTCTGTGTCAAGGTCGTTCCAGTAGTCTGATGCGTACAGTTTCCTGTAGTTCTCTGGAGGGGAAAAAAAAAAAAATCTGTTACACTGTACAGAAATCCTCAGTGCAGCTTAGTCCTCTTTATAGCCTTAAAGAAAGACTGCCAGATCCAAGACCTTAATTCTGGGTTTGGGTTTTCTTCCTGGTGTTGTAGTCTGTATCTTGTGCCTATTCCTTTCTCTGAAGATCCAAAGAGTTGATTGCGAAGTGCTCAGAGGGTGCATGTGTTAACTTTTCCACTTGTACACAAAATACTGAACTGGCCTCTGAGTTCAGGTGCTTTGTTGCAGGAAAGGTCAAAAGCCAAGTAAAACCAATTTAGATATGACGGCTTTCAAGAACTGTCATCTAAAATAGAAAATAATTTATATTTTTTCCACTTTGATTAAATCTTTCCCTGATATCATGTATTTTGCTGTATCTTTTTAAGTGAAAATATTGTCTACGGCAGAAGAGGAGCTCTTAAGTTTATTTAGGTTAAACATACCTAGCTCTTCTCGGTGGCTTCTAACTCTGGAAAAGGGCAGATCTGAAGAGGCAGGTTCTGGGGAAGAAAAGGTACTCACCTGTAATGGCTGGTAACAGATTAGGCTCTATAGCATACTATTTCTTTGCCCTCACCAAAGGGTGATTGTGGGGGGAGAAATGTTTCAAGATACTTGAGCTGCTCCCGAGAGTGAAGACAAGTGAGGTTTCTGATGAAAACAGAAGAGTTGGTGCATCATTCTTGCACAATGCTAAAAAGAAATTGAGAGTAGTTGAGCTAGCAGATAGAACGTGGTGTCCAGGGTTTGAGTGTTTGTTGGTTTCGGAGGGTTGGGTGGAGGGAAGTTTGACAAAGGTGACTCTTTCATTGGGTTTCCCTGTGCTGAGCTGAGGCGGGAGAGCCCTACACCACTGGTCAAAACATGCTCTGGAACAGCAGACATGAAAAAAGCCCTGGGCAAGGGCTGACCTGGAAGACAGAAGGGCTGACCTGAGGAGCCCCCATTGCAAATCCCTCAGAAATTGCTCTGGTTTCATATTTTTAACATCAAGCTCCCAGCCCTTAAGACTACAGGTGAAATACGCTTGAAATCTGAAATGCCTTACTAATCCTGCAGACAAAACCCTGTGCTGTGTAATTAGTGCTATAGCATTTACCAGCTAAATGGACCAGTTGAGGACAGGGGAAAAAAATCATTTGCAAGTCCAAGTCTGCTTCCTGGCATATGTATAGAACTATCTGTTTAGAAGGAAAACTCTCGAGAAATCCCATGAGGTTAATGCTGATGCTTTTCAGCAAATCCCAGTGCTGGCATTACTTTTCCCAAACTGAGTTTTTGCGGAGTGACAGACACGACCTTGTGGGCAGCAGTGGGATGCTGGGCAAAGGAAAGGAGCAACCCATCTGTGATGGCAATCTTAATAGTGAGCAGAAAGCTCTAAAGAGAGAAAAGCATCAAAGTTTATTTTCCTTTTAGAAGATGGGGGAGTACTTTCAATCTATTCATTTCATACTAAATACAGTACGGCATCCTTCTCACTAATAGATCTTGGGAGAGCCCTGTGCTGCAAAGCTCTCTCCCCTTCTCACTAACTGTAGCTTCTCGTTAGGTGGTGTGAAGTCAGACCTCCTGTGTGGTGGTGTTTTGGTAAGTGTCAAGTCCTTTTCTTCTCTCTGTAAGATTAACAGCAGTTTTCGTTCCTCCCCAGGTGGCGCAGGGGAAGGATTCAAGGCACGTAGGGGAACACCACTGGGACAACCTTGTGCTTTGCTGCAGGTGGATGTAATGAAACCCCTCAGTTGGAAAGCTTCAACTATGCTTAAATGCTTTGTTGAATTGTACTATTTTTTGGGAAGTATGTCCAAAAAGATAAACGGTATCTGAGTAGCCTCCCCATATGTATCAGTATCTGCATTTCCTGGTAGATGTTTCCTGAGTGGTATTAATATTCATTCACTTTTCTTTCATTCTCAGGGCATTTGCTGTGTTTCTTTAACACAGCTAGCAACGATATTCTCACATCAGGTGTTGCTGTTTTAGATAGGTTTAATTGCTGTGTTCAACATGAATTTGTATGATCCTTGTGTCAAGCAAACCTGACATTCTACCATTATAATACTAAAAATCAAGTGTGATGTGACTGTTTATGGAAAGAACAGTATGTTCTGACTGTCCTGTTGACAGTTTTGTCTTGGACTTGATGTTAAAACGCTACAGAATGCCAGCTCAGGCCCAGGTGACTAATATGAGTCGAGATAAACCACACACAGGCTGTGCATAGATTTTTAAAAAAAACCTCTACAAGAACATGGATCTTTGTATATTATATATGGCTGCAGAGAATATTTTCTTTCAGCTAGAAAGGGATAGACTTGACAGGCCCTGTAACAGAAAGGCATCAAATAACCTCTCTCTAATTGCTGTAATTACTTCCCTGATACTTTCTTATGCAGTCTTATAAAAAATAGACTGAAGGTGAGTAATTATACCATACCCTGCATGGAAAATATAACACTAGTTTTTTCAGCTTACAGCTGAAGCTGTAATCAGAAGTAGCTATTTGAGCTGTGATAGGCAAAGCAAGGTCTGCAGGTAGAGGAAATACCTTTTATTGATTTAACTAGGTAATTTATTAGTATACACTGGATATAACCTGTAGGTAAGACATATTACCTCTGAGTTTCAGTCTTATCTGTAAGACTTTTTTTTCCTAAAGTCTGTTATCACTAGCAAAACTGAAACGTGGCTGTGCAGTTAGCTTGGCAGTGGCATCCTGCCATTGCCTCAAAAAAAGAGAACGGGACAGGAAATGGTTCATCTAAACCAACCATAGGAGGTTTTTGACAATGTAGTATTCCTTTTTAGCTTTAGTTAAAGCTAATATTACTCAGAAGCAGACCCACTTAGGGTACCCTTGTGGATAGGGCACGTAGGAGGTTAATGGAGGAACAGGTTCAAGTCTTTAGTCCGTTCCAGAAAAAAGAGGAATTTAAACCTATGGCTTGTCAGTTGGGTGGACTGTTGAGCTGAGGTATTGATATTTTGGAAGAAAGTCCCCCTATCCACTAGTGCAGCAAAACAGATTAAAATTCTGCTTATTTGAATTCTATTATTTGTTCCCAGTATGACGTAATTGGACATAATGATGTAATTGCTGTACTTCAAATACGTATATCTGTAGACAAAAGCATCAGAATAGTGCAATAGTGCCATTTTGGGCATAAAGTCACTTGCATGTATATACATTATTAATGTTAATTTAGCGGTCTAAGAAAAAGTAAAATATCAGAACAGTAAATAATACATCGTGATGCAATTTTTTTGTGCATTATAGAGTGGAATAAAACTACAAATCAGAAATCTACTTCTAGACAAAAAATATCTCTCTCATGACCTCTTCCCTCACTCCTCCACAGTTTATACGGTGATTTCTGTCCACACGACATATGAGGGAGAGAACTGTATGCTTTGAGAACAACGATCTTATTGACCTCTGTGTGGGACTATTAGAAGCAAACTGGCCAAGGACAGGCACTTGGGTGTATTTCAGTGGCAAGCAGTCTCGTCTTCTGAGGAACCATGGCGTTAAAACATTGTGGTGTTCGACTTGTAGCAGGTTTATGTGCTCTCTTGTCTAGGGGAAAGACAGAGAAGCAGTGTTTTGGCAGGTTTGGGTTTTTTTTAAAATTTTGTTTTAAATCTCTCCTTAATGCCAGAGCAAACAGGCACGGATATAAATATCACTTTAAGAAATGGGACATTTGAAAGTATGAAGTTATAAATATGAAACATGCCATATCTTTGGCCTTCACTAAGACTTGAATGTCAGATGGCAGTGGATGTATCTAGTCCTACTGAAGCAGCTTGATATCTAGGTATTTCTGGCCCATTGGTAATCGGGGACGTAGCCTACACTGGAAGCTTTTCTGCTAATACCATGCTGAGATGTTTTCTGACTACTTATTGATTAGATCACTTTATTTCACTGGCCGGTCTCCAGAGCATTGAGTGTTTCCCAGAATCTGAAGAGTATCTTTAGAATATCTCAAATTGGTCAAAACATCAATGATATGATCATGTATTTTTTAACTAATAAATCTTTAAAGCACTTTTTCCCTAGCCTGAGATCTCACCTAGTAAAATAATTCAGTTTCACATTACAAAAAACTGATAAAAAATTGCAGCAACTGGTTTTAGTGCAGACTTTTTTGCAACAGCTAAAACCTGGTTTTAGTGGACCACGGAAGAATGCTTATTTGAGAGTCATGAAAATATTTTTTCTTTCAAAGCTAGACCTCTTATTTCAGTGAGAAGTTGCACCTGCCTCTCCCAAATACAGAATTGTGCACAGGACTTCTGACAGTCTCTTAGTGCACGTCGATTATTGAGATCAAACTCTAGGAAACACATTAATCTCTTGAAACACAAGTTCTAGATGTTCTTTCTCAAATGTAGAGTGCAACAATGGGCCTGTTTGTGTTTAATCTTGCAGATCAGTCTAATGTGGAGCCCCATCCAAAGAATGTAGTGTTGTTATCTTCATCAGTGAATTAATGCTCAAAGAAGAAAGAAAAGATTCAGTTATTGAAACCTCAAACTGATCAGAAAGAACTTGATATTCTTGATAGGCTTCCTTGATAGCTTGCTGTTTTACAGTACTTCTAATGTATTTCTGAATTGAGTCACATATTATGGCCTTCTTTTCCCATACTGAACTTCTAGACAGGATACTTCAGCTAGAGAGAAGTCACCTGAAGTAAAACTGCTGCAGGACAGGTATGCTAGCACTGCCCAGGTTGAAAGTGATCGAGGAAGAACAATAGGAGGATTTCTTTGAGCACTAACGTTTTTTTTCATCCTGCTGGCTATGCCAGCTTCTACAGCTAATTAAGCACAGGAAAAGACAATATTCACCAGATGCCTGCAGAGCAAGTCAGCAGATGGGATACTTTGTCCTTAGCCCACGTGTGTATTAAAGGAATTTTTCTTGGAAAAAATGGTCAAAAACTGTCAATTATGCATGATTTGAACATGAACTGATATATTCCTGCAGCAGTGGAAATTGGTTGTGGCACAAATATTCTTCTAAATATGCATGTGCCTTTTCTTTAAAGTAAAATGTTTAAAATAAGAGGAAAGATTGGCGTTTAGTTCTATGTTACCAGTCCATAGTTCCTTTCAGAAAGCAAAGGCAGCCAGTGCTTATCCACCAATTAATGAAAGGCACATGAGTCTAGGACTTTCCAGTCCTGGAGTGCCACTGGAAGTCATTTCTTCAAAGGTTTGTCTTTATAACAGAGAAGGATCTCACAACTGCAGAAGTTTTTTCTCCCTCTGTGAGTGGAAAAAATGCTTTGAGGTGCTGTAAAATGTCCTTCCCATGTTCCCACGTAACACAGAGATTTCTGGAATCTTTTATACAGTCTAACAAATCCCAAAGTTGAGTTAGGCTTGTTCTCATCCAAACCCTAGCTGGTCCTTAAGGTGTAACCCTGGCCCCAATTGTTATTCTTTTACATCAACTTGCACTGGACTCACGGCAAGTGGAAGGTCTGATTTTGTACCTATGTGAGCAGGACTAAGCTTACGTAAGCAGAACATCTTACAAAAACCAGACATGTAGTTAGAGTATATAAAAGTGTATTTGTTTGCTGAGAATGAGTAAATTCTCTTTGTATTTGTTACGCACAGTTGCATAATAGAAAGATTTTTTTTTAACTTGTTATTTGTAATCTAACCATTTAGCTTCATTATGAATTTATAACAATGCTGTTTTGTTTAGGAAAGAATTAGAAATTTCCTGATTAGCTTTTGATAAAGAAATCTGATTCAACTCTAGTTACCAGATTGAGTTAGGGCTAGCATTAGAAGTTCATTGGTATGCAATTTAAGCTGTGATTATTATGGTGTCAATGGTGATGAATCTTCCTGGATAAAATAAGTGTTGTATGACATAATACAAAGACAGGTGGATAACAGATTACTACATCCACTCCCCTTCCCCTGGAGCCACGGAAGGGGATTCCAGGCTATTAATCAGAAAGGCCTTTGGCAGGGAGTGTTTTTAGAAGCTGGGGAGAGATGTATGGTAACTTGAAGCATTTCAAGATTGAATACAGATGTTTATTTCATATTTTGTTGCTGCATTTAATCCTTTTACTAAACACTTCTTCGGCATTGTCAGGCAAATTATTTACGGGTTTTGAGATCCAGGACTGGTAGGGGCAGTTCCAGAAGCTTGCCTTTGGCTCTGGTTTTTATATGGAAAGTTGAATTCAGCAGTGGCACAATCTGCGAGACAGGAAAGCACCACTGCACGTTCAGATAACACAAAAAAGCCATGTTCCGTCTTGATGTATGTTAGATGTAATGTGCGTAGGTTGGGGAGGAATGGTTTAGAGATTTCTTTTTTTATTATTTTTTTTAATCAAGACTTAAATGATGTGAGAGCAAATTGTTGCTGGAGGAGAGCGGAGGTACATGTGTTAGTAATTATAGTAGAGGACTGGGATTCAGGAGGACTCTCTGCTTGCTGTATGATCCTCTTCCTCTGACTTGAATAAAGCATATGGGGCTGCACATGGGACTTCTCAACAGCACCTAGGAAAGTTAAACTCCACCTTGGATTTTATTCTGTCTTCACTCTTCCCTTATTGTGCAATGTTACTTTTGTGTATACCAGAGACGTTAATAACTTCTCTGCCTCAAAACACGATGAAGATCTTTACAGTCCTGTATTTCTGTGATTAATCAGTGCACAGAGGACTTTGAGATCTTTGGTCGAGAATGACAATATCAGTATAAAATAGTTGACCAAGATCTTAACAAGTGCCTAGAGGTGCAAAATTCAGTCACCTCTCTTTGATTTCATTGCGTTTCTTCAAATAAGATACTCCATTTGGTACAAATTTTTATTGAATCTTTCTTTTTCAGGGAAATTGTGATTGCCTTTTAGTATTTTAAGTACCATGAATGTTTATGTGACATAGAATATACCATATTATTTACACATAATATATATTATGATGTTATTCAAGGCATGTTTGCTTCATCCTACTTTGATTGTCCAGGATGTTAGGGAGAAAAATAGTTCGAGGTACCACGAGGTATCAAGTTTGGTGTGTTGGGCACTCAAGTTCGGGATCTTCAGGTTAGCCTGCTGCTAACTAAAGAAAGAAGACAGTTGTAGAGAGAGTAATTCTTCTTCCTTTTTAACTTAACAAGCAATCTGCAGTGCATGGCAGTGACTTCAGATGATAAGGGATTCATCTGTGGTAGCAGACGGCTCACTTTATAACTACCTGCCTATGCCTCTTGCTTTTTAAGCAGCCCTCCCATAGATCCACTTTCTAGAAGCTCTTAGCAAACACTACACCATCTACTGCTACTCTGCTCTTATTCAGGACTTTGTTATTATTATCATACCCATATTGTGTTTATGATAGCAGTGTCATCCAAGCTGATCGTAACAACCAAAATCTGGACCCAGGGTGAAAGGCACTATGCAGCAATTGAATACAGCTGCTCCACAAATGAAACACTTTTTTTTATTATGGGGAGCTCTGTGGGGAGCAACAAGAAATTGGCAACACAATTCTCAGTTGCTCTTTTCTTCCACATACCTGTGTGAACTTGAGGCTTTCACTGAAATTTCTTTTGGCGATCAAGAGAGTCTGTAAACATGCTACTACTAATTGGGCCTGTCTGAGAGCAATGCAGACCTCTCCTGTTCAGAAAACTGAAAAGGAAGCATTAGAAAGTAGTCTTTGGAAAACTCCAGAAATTTCTGTCCCTAATGAAAGCAGAAATACAGACAATGTCTCCTGCTATTTTGTACTCTTTGTTTCCATTTCCCGTCAGGACTGGAACACAGAAGCAAGCAATAATTAAAAATTTGCAGATCAAAAGTGATTTCAGCTATTAGTCATTTAAAAAAATTGTTAGTTTAGTTTTGGGGAAATGTCAGCATCAGCTTTCACTTAATTTGTTTCCTTGATTTCCTACTTAACGGCTGAGCAAAGTACTGTCGTCTGCAAGCTGCAGGACTAGTATGGCACAATGTCTTCTGTAGCATTGCCACAGCAGTCAGGCATTATCAGGCAATTATTCTGGAATATTTGCTTTGACATAAGTTCAGTACAATAAACTAGCACAAGGTTAAAGACATCACAGGTGTAATGGACTTGTCAAACTCTATAAGGAATTTGTATTAATACTGTACCTCACCTACCTCATGAGGTTGTAGCAAACCTGCCAGTTCCACAGCAGGGAGTCAGTGGGCTGGAGTCGACACGGTAATAAATGTTAAATTCTTATTGTGCTTCTGTCTGTTTCTTCTATTTTGAGTGGTTTTGACCAGTCGGTGAAGGCTAACTTTAAATTATGTTACGTATATTGGCTTGGACACCAAATTCTGATTCCATTAATATTCTGAGCTTTTTAGAAGCTGTTTCGATTCAGAATTTGGATGAAATACCACCACCTTCTAGTTTTAATGGAACAGAAATCTCATGATGTTTTGTTACAGTAACAGTATGGAGCAATCTTCTCCAGATCCTCGGGCTGCAGCAGCCCTGGGGGAAGCTGCTAACTGACATGACTGAGATCCTTGCCACCGCTGCCTGCACTTGAATTGCAGCAGCGTCTCAAGCCAAAGTCCTGTCAAGTTGACAAGTCAGTGCCATCACTTTCCTCACAGAATTTAGATATCCAGAGTAAGGGTATAGGTCAAAATTGAGACTACTGGAGATGGTTGAAATTGCCTCGCAAAACAAAGGGACGTACAAGTCATTTGCAGAGGGTGAGGGTTGGTTTCAGCGATATGCCTCTTTTAATTAGGATTAAAAAGATGTTAGGTAACTGGCTACAAAGGCAGATTTCCAAACCAGATAGGTGTTGGAGTGAAACAGCTACAGAGCAGCTGTAGGAATTTTCAGTGACTTCACTTTCAAAAAGTTGGGATTAAACATCAGTTGCTATGGCAAGAAACATAGTGATGTTCCACTATTACTGGGAAAATTTAACTGCGTCGTCTTTCTGCATGACATGAAGGCTAGAGGGGGCTTTGAAAGTGGAAGTGTGGGGTTCCCCACCCCTACTATCAGTGATTCCGAGCCGTATTTATATCTGAATGCCTTTGCTCTTGTAGCTTTCATTTCAGAAAGAAAGCTGCTCTTTCTGTTGCAGGTTACATTTTTTAAAATAAAACCATTAACATGCCCCAGATGGTAACTTACAGTTTCACATGGCTGACATCCAGAGATGCTTAAAAGACTTAGAGAGTCTTCAAAGTTGAAAAGGCACCTGACGTAGACATAAAGTCTACATTTCTCCATTTTGCTGTGTAAAACAGCCTATTTAAATGAGAGCAGATATGCCTTAATGCAGTGGTGCTATAGATGCTGGCAGCTGAAGCAAAGAAGCTGCCCAAGGAATAAGGTTGAGATCTATTTTGCTGCCATTGTATAATCCCTTCAGGCAGGTGAAGACTGGGATGAGGCAACCACAGTGATAGTGCCAGGCCATGGCCACAGTGGGCAAAAGGAGCGTGAGTCTTGGGGGTGTCAGTCTAGGCCCTTTGTCAATTGCTTCATTTTGGGGAGTGGAAACAGACAGAAAAGAGCAAATAATCTCCTGTGTTGCTGAGCTGTCAATAATGACAACAGCTGCTGCCCAAGCAAGCCAAGAAGCAAATGTTTCCAAAAGATGGGGTATATTTTCCTGTTTTGAAAGTTACTTGACGATCTCTACAAACAGAGTAATGCTTTTCTCCACCTGAAGTTTCTTGAGATGGCAGCCGCACTTAGAGCTGTTTCTTGTAGTGCTTGAGGGGGGGGAAAAAGTAAATCGAGCTCAAATCTAAATGTAACTATTTGTAATTTGATGTGGAATTCGATTTGTGATTTATTTGCAGTAGAAACCGTTGCTAAAGGGCATTCTTTCGTTTGGCCACCTGCTTCTATTTAGAGCTATGAAATCCAGAATTAGAGTTCAGTCATCTTTGTTGATGCTTTCTGACCCATGTTGGAAGACGTTCTCATGCTCAGAATATCACCAAGCTGTGTCCTGCCCTGTTCCAGCTGTTGCTGGAAACACCACCCTGTAAAATCTGCCTATGTTGTGATTGCCTAATATGGCTACGTCAACATACTTTGGGTTAGTAAAAAAATTCTGTTTGAGTATTAATGTCACCCAGATTATTGTGACTGTATGGAAAGGGAAGGGGAGCAGTAAGAAGCCTGGTAAGCTGTAAACTCTGCTGGGGTGATGATGAGTAGCTGGAGGCAGTCATCTTTTGATGTTATTCAGCTGAAAGCAAGCCATGGGACCATAGTCTGAGGCACTCTGTGATACATTTTCATGTGTATCAGCCTTCAAGTTTTCCCTTGAAGGTTAGGGCTCATGCTAGTTTCTCTTACAGCTAAGAGGAATTTTGACCTTTATAATAAGAATTGCCTTGGATGCTTTGGGCCTCAATGAGTAGTTGTGTGTGCACATCCAAAAGACTGTTGCAATTGCATTGTAAATGCAAATGCCTCCTAGATATATCCTGTACATTTTTAAAACTGGAGAAGACAAAAACATGGCCCAGAGGATTCTGTCCTCTTCCTTGTTTATGGATGTAGAGTTTTCTTTGGCTATGTTAAAGAAAGTCTTTAACCCTTCCAGCTGGCTTCGGCTCACTGCTTTCATTTCTGCCTGTCTTACTGTAAATGTTCTTCTGCTCACTTCTTCCTGCCACACACTTTCTCTTAGGCTGAGTTTTAATTCTTAACCATATGTCTAGTACCTTGATTATAGTAGGGGAAATCATGTCTCCGGATTGACACACAGAAGGAACCTTCCACACACCAGTGATCTCTTCTTCTGTGCACGGCTCAACTGTTCCCACAGCATTGCCCCTCCACCACTTGCACTCACCACTGCCAAGATCTCTGCTTCATGCTGATGCACGGTAGTGCCTGTGTTGGGGAGGCAGTGACAAAACTGGCAGGTAGAGAGCAAGGGGGAGACAGCAAGCTTGCGAAGACAACAGAGTGAAACCTGCCTGTTTTGTTCTCTGATAGACTCGTCATTTTGCTAAAATGAGAACAGGTTCTATTTAGTTACTCTTTACGGTTGTGCGTTTGTATGTATTTAAATAAATATGCATGCATACATAAATGCATATATACTCTCATATATGTGTGTGTATGTGTATTTATGTATATATATGTGAGAGCCCTCCCATAGACTTTACATTGTGTTGTTTCCTGTCCGTAGTTGTCTAAACCCTCTCATCTTCCCACAGAAAAACTGCAGATAACAGCTAAGAAGAGCTGTGGTTAGAAGCAGCTTCTTTGGAGAAACAGCTGCATTGTACAAGGTGGTATAATATAAAGACCTGTAAAACAACAATCTGCGAGCTTTGTGTTGAAAGCTGGTTGAAAAAAGCTCTTGTTGACATCTAGAAATCTTGAATCAACCCATTTTTTTGTGGGGGGAAAGATGAATCTATGCTCTCTTTCCTTCTGGGCTGTGTGCTTGTTTCTTTTTTTTCTTCTGCCTATGCTTATGTTTTTGAAGCAAATCTGCCTGTCAGTGCTTTAAATCAATACCATTAAAGCTCTATTTGAAGGTAAACTATTTCAAGAGGCTGGCCTGCTCTACCCTGCAATTATATCATGTGCTAAGTGAGTGAAACTTTCAAAGGTATTGAAGGCTTCTGGGTTTGTTTTTTTTCTTTTTCCATTTCGCTAGATGACATCCAATGATAATGGCCTTAACATGATGGGAAATTAATTGAGAGAGCATTTCTACACTGCCATAATTTTATCATCCATCCTATTGCTGCTATTAGCAGGAATCCATAACCCCATGGGTGTTTTGTGAGAATCTCTTTTAGCAGAACTTACGGTGTAGAGGTTACATGGTTAGCTCCTTCCATCAGCTGGGTGTCAAATCACTGTCGAAAAGAAATTACTGGTGTATTCATTTTTTTAGCTTCTAGCCTTGTGCTGTGGTGCAGGAGATGATTTGT
Organism: Himantopus leucocephalus; assembly: GCA_003993805.1. Lineage (NCBI taxonomy): Eukaryota > Metazoa > Chordata > Aves > Charadriiformes > Recurvirostridae > Himantopus > Himantopus leucocephalus. The sequence goes on along the minus strand of RSEF01000007.1, from coordinate 851,677 downwards.
AGCGAGCCATTGGGGAGAGAAGAGTGCTAGTGGCCATTGAAGGCTTCTCTCACAAAGGTACTTAGGAGAATCATTGCACGTTAACACGGATGCACACAGCAGCATTTTTCATCTAATGTCCGTTATAAAGTGGTGTAAGGAAATTATGCCTTCTGACTCATCATGTTGTAGCAGGATAGTAAAATAATCATGTTCCAGTGGATTTGTTTATTAAATTGCGTTTGCTGAGTTTCCCCATGCTGACTACTACAAAGCAGGTTTTCTTAAATCCCTAGTAACAAACTAGCCTTCCTAAGTTCATAACACTGACAACATGAAATAATTCAATCTTCTACAATGCCTGTTGTTTCTTCTTTCACATTCTTGAATGACTTTAATAAATCTTAAACTGATTTATAAAGCATACTGTAACTTAAAAGAATGGTTTGGGAAATGGCTGACGTGGGCTGTACAACTTCTCTACTTATCTTGCGACTTTCACAGGCATTCTGCTTATTTTCTGAATTAAGTGCTCTTTTCCTGCTCTCCTTCTCCATGGTAGTCCAGTAAATTGGGATAAAATAGTTTTGCTCTTTTTGCTTGTGTCACCTGTAGTAAAGCAGTAACAGGCCTGTGAAATAGATTATAGCCATAATTGTGGCACACTCCTCAGAAGCTACGCACACTGGAACTTAAACTTATGCTCATTGAAATGTTATAGTTAAAATAATGTGAATTTACATGAATGAAAGATGAACTTTTGTGGCAATTCTTCCCTTTTACACTTGAAACTTACCTTTTAAATACATACTGAAGAATCCCAAACTTCAAAACATTCCTTTTTCCATTATTTTCTCCCCCTTTCTACTTTAACATTATTTGGGAAAAGGAAGAGAGGTTAGAAAACTGCAAAAAATCAACAAATATTTTAACTATCTAAAATGCACCTGTTTCTTTTTATTATTGTTTTCCCCATTAAAATCATTCATGACCCTTTTATCTTTAATTAATATTTTTAATGTATCAGATGGGATTATTGATGATCTCTGGCTGCACAGATCTCATGATAATTAAGCAATAATCATGCCTAATTTTTCCTGTGCAGCCAGTTGACGCAACTGAGCGCATGCAGGATGCGAATACTTGTGTGAAAGTGAGATTTTGCCAGGATTCATCTTCAAAGTGGAATCACAGCTTAAATGCAACCCTGAAGATGCCGCTTCCTGCTCTCCCTTTCCTTCTGTGTGACATTTTCTCTCTAGAAAATACTTTCCTCTGCTTAAATTCCCCTGTGGGATTCCTTTTGATTGCTGCTGTAGCAGCGGGAGTTAGTGTGACGAGGAATGCAGAAACCCTGAAAGAGCAGAGCTTGCTTTTGCTCCTCCGCTGCATAGAAAGAGAGCTCAGGGTGCTACGTTTTCACACAAGGAGCTTCCTCTGCCTCTGCCACCATTTGCAGCTCTCCCAAGATTTTCTCTTCCACGTGCATCAGTGTGCAACGGCAGAGCGCCTCGAGAGAGAGCAAGGCTGTGAGCAGCCCCTGACCTGGGCAATGTGGCCACACAAATCGGCAGTCAATCATTAACAGGAGCAGTGATTTTCTCTTCTGTACTTTTGCACACCCGGGTTAAAATAATGTTCTTCAAAATCCCTCCCCAAGCAACCCCACCAAGAGAAGGTGCTGTGACTGACTATGGATGGATACAGTGGAGTAGTCCTGTGGCCACAGTCCCTTACTGAGACTGGCCAAAATTCAGAGATCAATTGTAGGGCTAGCATAAATGTAAGTGAAAGACATGAACCAGTGCCCTAGAGCTAGCTAAAAATATAATTCTCTGGACCACGTTTTGCAGTAATACTTTTATCAAAGGGAAAATACTCTTGCAAAATGCTGGAGTGCATCTTTTAGAAGGAAAAAAGCATCAAAAAACCCAGGGATGAATCATCCCTGCTGTTATTTTCCCCATAAGGTTACCAGATCTTCTGGGATTTCAATGATTTTTTTAAAGGGAAATTTTAGGAAACTTTTTCTTACGTCACCTCTGCCATAGGCTAAATGTGGTACACAGGAAAAGCAACATCTTCTTGACTAAAACACATAAAAAAAACCCCACCTTGCGTTTTGTAATCATTGGAAATTAATGCTTGCAGGAGCAGAGGGAACATCTCTCTGTTAAAATGTGCATATTTCCCTATGGCTTCGTTTACAAGAACGTTTACCAAAGAAGCTACAATTACTCAGCATCTTGCAAACTGCTGCTTTGCGACTGGGCAAGGACGTCAGAGCTGTTACTGGGCTTGGGCCCACAAACATTTCATCACCTGACTAGATTTACATGATAAAACATACGTGGGACTAACAGGGGACTGAAACCTTCCAGGACATGAACCTTGGCAAGGTATCAGCATGGTGGTTCTCCCTTCATTACTTAAATAATACCTTTCCACTAGGGTATCTTTGACAGCAAAGCAAACTTGCATTTTGTTTTAAGCATTAAAAAAATGCCTAAATTCCCACGGTCTTTATTTGCATCATATTTATTAGATTTTTAATTTGTTACTTTCAAAGTTGTGTGTTGCTTCGTCAACTGTTTGTTACAAGATTTCCCTTAGGGGAATATGGAGCTTCATATCCATGCTCACATATCGCAGTATGAGTAAGACTTGCCACGCTCCAGTTGGCAGGTAGGGAATATTAGTCAATAACGCTGGAATATAATTGGCTTTAGCTTCTCATGTTGTGTCACTAGATACAGCTTCATTCTTAGGGACCCTAACCTGAGAAAACAAGGACATATTTCAAATTCCAACAGGATTAAGTCACTGCATTAAGGAGCTTTGATGGAGTTCAGTTGTTGCTATTAAAGTAAAACAGGTTTTGTTGGGGTTTTTTTCCGAGATAATCAGTGGTTTCAGTGGTGATGGTTCTTTTTGTTGTTGTTTGTCTTAAGACATTTAAATGCTGACAATTTTGATGGGGACAGCTGGCTTACAAATTATATCTGTTAACTTTTATGCCAAACTCCATCTGAAATGCAAGGGATAGTTACTGCAGCTCTTAAAACAAAAAAAAATAAAAAAGAAGAAATGCCCTTCTAGTCCTTCTTTTATAGCAGGAGCTATTATTGCCTTTATTGTTGCTGCATTAAACATATGTTTGAATATGATCTTCTAACTTTCATCGCTGTTGGGTTAAGAACACAAAGAGCATGCCCCCGTCCTGATTAGCCAGTCTTGTACAGTAGTACAGAAAAAGCAGCAATGGTAATTTCTCAGCTCATTAGGTGCATATTCATCTTAATGGGGCATCAAAGTTAAAAACTATAATGCCTTCCTCTCATTTAATACTCCAGAGAACATTCACAGTAACCACATGAAAGCAAAAAGGATTTCAACATTGGAGCTGCAAAAGTAGGTGTCTTCATTCCCTCCAGGCAGATAAAGAAGAGAAGAGAGAGAGAACTACTTTTTTCCTTAGCCCTGTCTAACTTGCCTTGCTGTGCTACCCACAGGTCACTGTAGTTGTATGAATAAAAATGTTGACCTCTGCCAGTTTTTTTGGTAGGTCGAATTTTAAATCCATAGTCTGCGAATGTTTGGCATCAGCTGAAGAGCACAGTGTACTGAAATAACCTCCAGAGGTTATTATATTGTTTATGGGTGTGTGGACCCTGATACAGAGACCGTTCATTACAATGGATAACTTGCGGTGCCTTGAAACATTTAGGTAAACAGCCCCCATCCTTAAAAATACTATCTTTGCCTAAAGTAGTTGTGCCAGCTTAAGCTCCAAGCTTTGAAATTGCACAGTTTCCTGTGGTTTATGTAATAACAGTGCCCAATTCGTGCTATTTATTGAAACAACAGTATTTCCAGAACCTGCTTCTAAAAGTATTTCAGAGCTAGCGCCCAGCATGAGCTTTTGGGGCATGTTTACAGATGTAAAACTAAGCCGTGTGTGGATGCCATGCTTCCTGACTTGACTCTGCGTGTGTGGCGGGGGATGCTCTGTTGGCTTCCCGCCCAGTGTGCACCAGCATATGCAACTAAATTTACTCGTGGTTGTAAAAGTGTTCTGCAACATGCTGATCTGAGATGTCGGTTTTCTGTCTCTGACAGAGCCATAGAAGAGAGTATAATTTGTGTTACATGGTCAGTTATGTAGGATGCAGCATATTGAAACATTATAGTATGCAGCCAACTATCTCCCAAAACCAAAATTCTCACTAGATTTTATTAGCCTCTCCTAGCCGTGAAATGATGGGCTAGGTAAAAATAACTGCCGGTAGCATGTGTGTTCATTCAGGATGGCAAACCAGTTTTTCTTCCAGATTGGTGAAGTTCTCATTTTCTTTCAGTTCTGCCACCCACATTAAGAATGGAGAAAGGCTGCTTCTTTCTCCAATACCTCATCTTTTCTCAGGATCTAAAAGGAAAAATTCAGTATAGAACTATATTCCTTTAGTGTATTTTGTTTAAAAGGTAACTTTTATGTATATAATTCCTACAAAGCATTTATGTAATGATATAAATTTGATGAAATAAAAAATTAGAGAAATTAATCACATAATTCAGCATATTTTTGGTGGGGTATTGGTAGAATAGAAGATTGAACGAAAGGAAGAGACTTAGGAGAAGAGGTTTTGAGGTAGACAAAAAACTACTAGTGAAGCAGAAATACTAGGAAGCTGCTTCAGAAATAGGATGACAAAAGACAGGGTGGATCCATCCATTCAAAAAGCATGAATCAAGAAGGCAAGACAGAAGAAACAGACAGAAAGCATAGGTTCTTCATCTGATTAAACTGATTAAGTTCATCTGATTTCAGTAAAGTTGTATGGATTTGTCAGCTGGGAGGATTTGTCCTTAAAACACAGGGTGGGGGGTGGGGGGTCAGAGATGAGTGATAATCTTAAAGAGGATGGAGCAACACAATATGAATGAGAAGGTAAAGCAAGCTCTGAAATGCCTGTGGATAGGATATGCCAGTTCAGGAATGGTGAGAGTAAAAAGAAGGGCTGATGGAAGAGAAGGAGGGATATTTCTTTGAGAGTGGCTATAAGGCAACCTCCTGCTCCTATACGCAGAGCTTGGACCTCAATGGATTAGGTTCTATTTTGTGGTCTTGCCATCTTAATTTTCTTCATAGTATTTGGTTATGGAGGCCTTTGAATAAAAACATTTTGAGAAAGCAAGCTCTTAGCTCTAAATTACTGCAGGATGAGGGAGGATTGCTGTGTTCAGGTAGTGGAACTCCATTGCTGTGAACAAAAGCAGCGTATATACAGCCAATTATATGGCACATCCTGTATTTTTCTTTTCTTTTGGCAGCTCAGTTTATTGTCTAGTTTAAAATTTTCCTGCATTGCTTGTGCATGAAATATTTTATAAGAAAAAGTGCAAAATAACCTATTGATGTGTTGCATCAATATGCATTACAGAAATCCAATGATCCAACAGCTATATTCTGACTTTGGTCATCATGCATGCTCATTGTATTAGCAAATTCTGCCACATTTCGAGGTTCTGTACTGGCTTTCAGAAAAAGGATTGGTCTGTGTGACAGCAGCTGACATTTGAGCAGGATTTGGATTCATCACTAGGTGAGGATGCTTCAGTTTTCGTGAAGTAATTTTTCAAGCTGCACTGAAACAAATTCTGCTGGATTCCTTTCGTCGCTGGTGGAGGGATTCCTGGGGGAAATTCAGCTAGCTGTGTTAGAGAGACTAGACCTACGCAGTGGTTCCTTCTGGCCTCAAAATGCTGCTTCACCACGCACAGCTACTTCAACGTTCTCACTTTCGCAGCGTCGGCTCCGGTGTTAATATACTAGAGCATGTGTCATTCTTGGTATCATCATTGGCATGTATGGCAAAAGCTTTCATCTCATTAATGGGCCATGCATAAGCTAATGTCAATCTCAGTTATATTTGTCAACTGGAACATAACAAGTGAAGCTTTTTTAATAGAAGGTGAGTGCTAGTGTTATGGCACACTGAAGACGGCAGACTTTGATGGCTTAGCAAAGCTGAGTGTTTCTGGTAGAACCAGTAGTTGCTTTGGCCATATGCAGTGCAGCACACTGATGTCCCTGAGCCATAACTTACCACTTCGTACCACTAAATTCTACATAGTGTGTGTGAGTTTCCACTGATGCTTCTTCCTGAATGGCTGACCAAGAAGTTAAATGGAGAAAGGCCCATCAGAAGAGACAAAAATCGATCTTTGGATATGTTTTAATGAATCTGATGGTGAATCTCTCATTCTTCTTTAATACCAGAAGACCACAGTTTGGGTGATCTGGTAGGTAGGTTGATGATTGATGTTTGGCAAGCAGAAGGCTTCATGTGTTCACATGAACAGATTAACCAATTAATCAGAACTCTCTTTCTAAACCTCCTGGCTGTACTCACTACGTCGCTACCAGCATAAATGTATTCCCTTCCTTCTGAGTAGCGTGCTTATTATTTTCACAAATTAGCACATTTTTGTGTTTCATTAATGTTCCTCAAGTATTCCGAGAACAATGTGATGACATACCACTGACAAAATTCAGAACTGAACAAATTAAAACAGGCTGACTTGTAATGGGGAGAAGGAAAAGCAGACAACCATTTGTACACTTCAGCTGGGAAACCAAATACTGACTGCAAAAATGCCAGTGCTGGTACCGCAGCCAAACCTGTGAGCTGAGCTCCTAGCACCAGAAGCTTGGCAGGGCGGGATGCTTGTGCTAAGTACATGTCATTCCTGCTTGAAGGTGTCAATTTTGTGGCTGGTCTTCATTTTAGTGTTTGGTTTTGGGTTTTTTTTTTTTTTCTGGCCAGTGTTTTTGTTCAATGGCAGGAATCATCCATGCAAGAACGTTACAACCAATAGTGACTGCCATTTTCAGGGGCGCCCTGTTCTTATGAAGTCCTTTTTAGTCATTTTAGTGGAAACGAAGCTAAAGGGCATGTATAATCCTGTCAGTATGGCAACAGAAAAACAAATCACGGGACTGGGCCTTCAGAAAAATGCCTATTACTTGTCAATAGGCATTCAGAGCAAAATATTAAAGTCAGCAAATCCATAGGTACGGAGCCTCCATCCGTGCAAGCAGGACAAAAGGCACTTCTAGCTCTGGGTTTTTTGGCGTGTTTTTCTTTTCCTGAAGAAATCAAAACGTGTAAAAAAATGTAACTCCATATTTTTAGTTGCTGTGTATAGACTTTAAAGGTGACTTTTGCTTCCCTTTGATTGTCTGACTCAGCAGTTCTGAAGCCCTAAGGGTAAATGGTCCTTGCTACAAGGACCCTTCTCTAAAACAATCTAAATCAATTATTTCTGAGCTAATGTATATTGCTGAAAATGACTCTAGACACTATCAGATGCCTAAATGACTAAAGGCTTTACTTCATGTTTGTATTTGATTCACGTAGAACTGTAAAGCTTCCATAAATATTTGCAGAATTTTTTTCTACTTTTATGTTGCTACAGTACAAATCACGAGGGTCTTCAGTTTGCCTTTGTGTCACGAGATGAAAAATGCAAGTGTTTTTTGAGACTGTATTTAATCTGAGTCAGCACTAATTATGTGTTGTCTGAATCAATACCGTCTGGAGAGAGTATTGTGAGAAAGGGAAGGGCACACAGTTTAATATAACAGGAGCTGGTCCCCTGGCTTTGTAAATTGGTGTAAGCTGCCATGATGGAGAGGCAAACATTTAGGCTTAGAGTCTGAATACCTACGAGTTGGTACCTGCTGAAGATGGTGTGCTCAGCTTCTCTGTGGAGAAATTTATTTCTCCGATTTCCTTATCCCCTCCACAAAGCATACAAAGTTTATCAGATAGAGAGGAACATAGAACTGGGAAAGGAGGAGTGAGTGGGCTGCACACCCTCTGCCTAGTAAGCCCAAGAAGATGTCCTCCCTGCCTTCCTTTTCTCCTTGTGCCTGGCTTGTTAAAGCATTTGTGGATTAAGACATTAGAGAACCTGGTTTTGTGGCTAATGAAAGTATTCAAACTGAGAAAGAGAAGGTCTGATGGCCAGCTGGAGAGTACCTGTGGTCCACAATTTTTGTGGTAGGGGAAGAGATGACACAGAGTAGAGGAACTGCATCTCAGCAGGGAGTTTTCCTTCTTTATAGCCCGAAATGTTTCTGCTCCCTGTGTTTTTTTCTTTCGTCTGTCTTTCTCCTTTTTTTTTCTTTTTTTTTTTTTTTTTTACTNCTGGCTCCGACCCTGCCTTGTCCTGATCTGGTCAGATCAAGGCATTAGTGTTAGCGGAAATGCTAGCGGGGAAAAAGCTGAGATTTATTCTACATGAATTTGTGCTTTGCAGGCAGGCATATGCGCATGCACAAATAAGCATGCCTGTCTGGCTGCCACCTTCCTTATCCGCCTGCGCTGCTGGTCAGGCACTGTGACCACTAATGGTTTTCCTGCCTTCCATCTTCTCTTGCTGAAGCTCTTTGGCAAAATGTCACACCGTGTCTCTAACACTGTTCCAACCTGTTGAACTTCCTCCTGTGCCACCCCATTCCACTTGTCATATCTCCTGTTGAAAACACTCACCCCTTCTTCCAGCCATCTTTACCCGAGCATGGGCATAGGAAGGACAGCCGGACAGGGGAAGGAGGCTGAGCACCGTGAGCCGTGGCAGAGACGAGGCAGGAGGTGTTTGGCAGGAGCTGCCCCTGCTAGAGCTGAAGCATGGATCATTCCTGTCTACTCACACAGGCAACCGTGGAGGCTTTCCACGGAATAAACTAAAACTTGAAGGATATATCCTAGTTGACTCCTAAAGTACTTCTCCAACTGAAGATTTTTCTGTAATTATCTTTCTTATATAATAACTGTGGGTTCCTTATTCAATTTACAATAAAAAACGTGGAAACACTTTTTTTTTTAAAGAACACTCTTCAGATAGTTTTGTTAAGGCATTGTTCTTCCTTTAGCTTTAATTTCTTCATACTTCTTTCCTAATTAAAATCCAGCTTATTTTCCCCAAGTTGTTAAAGACAAAAGATCACTTTTCTCATTCTCTAGACTAAATTGGATTTTAAAAACAGAACACCCTGACTTTTTTGTCTAATAGGATTTATTATACTATTTTGTATAATCATTGTAATTAGGAATTGTGTACCACTGTTTTAACAATGCTTCCAGTCAGAAACACTGAAAATCTTATGGTTTATTCATGATGAGTAGATCCTACTCTGAGCCACTATCTTTACTTAGACATAGTAAATCTTTCATGCTGCTTTTTTTTTTTTCAGTTACGCTGTAAGCAATTTATTGGGCAAGCCCTACTAAATAAGATCTTATCACTTTTTATTATGCTTTAAACAAGATTTAAACCAAAGCTCTCAATCCCTTCATCTCTCAGTCTTTATTGATATTGGGGATTGCCCCCAATGCAGGACCCAGATAGAGAACCTTGTACTTGGGCTTGTTGAACTTTGACAGGTTTGCATGGGTCCACTCCTCAAGCCTGTCCAGGTCCCTCTGCATGGCATTCCTTCCCTCTAGAGAATCAACTGCATCACTCGGCTTGACTGGGAGGATAAAGGAGACCACCAGCTGTGCTCCCAATCCTTTTAACATTGTTCTGAGGAACGCGTAGTCTCTTTTGGTGGTTCTGAGTTGCCTTGTCACAGTATCACTAAACCCTAGAATAGTGGGAGCAGAAGATACTCTGTAGGGTTCACCAGGCTCAGCAACCTCTCAGTGGCATCGCAAATGTGAGCTCCTGGTAGGCAGCAAACTTCTCTACAGAAACTGTCTGGATGGCAAATGGGTGCTTCAGTGCTTCTTGGTAGGCAACCTCCAATTACTGATACTTTATCTGCTTTTCTGGTGGCACTGGTTCTAATGTGGGTGGGTGGCTGGAACAACTCTGCATGGTGGGCTTCTCCTGGATTCCGTCTGTTACTCACACACTCTTCATTCCCCAGCCCCAGGGCACCCGGTCTGTTACGCAGCGGCACTTTAGGGGAGGGTTCCTCCCTCTGCCCAGAGTAGAGACAAGGGTCCTGTCTGCTTCCTCTCCGAAGTTATGTGTGTCAGCCAGCTCCAGGCTGAATTCAGGCTTACATTCCTCTTGTGCAGCCTTAAGGCAGGGCTGGGACAGCACACAATACCACGTTATCCATCTCCCACTCACATTCCCAGATACTGCACTGCCTGTTGAACTCCTCCTCATAACATGGCTACTTGTTTGAAGAGTTGTTCTAGCTGGGCGCGCTTGCTGCTATGATATCCACCACGGCCTTCAGGTGCCAGGGAGATTTCCAGGTGCTGGAGGTCCATGCAGCCCAAGGTCTGGACAGCTGTCTTAGCCCTTGGGAGGCCTCTTTGGGTGGAGAAGTCAGCACAGGCAGGCTGTAGTGCTTCTTTTTAGGTTTCTGCCTCAGCCTCGCAGCCGCGGTGGGTGGACACCAGTTTCTGTCAGGAGGGACAAGTCTCCTCAGAAAAAAAATCGCTCTGGAGCCCTCAAGCTGCTGGGTGGACTGTCACAGCCACCAGCTGTGACTGTCGGGGCTGCAGCACCATGCAGGCTGAGTGCTTCTCTCTTCCTCTTCCCTTCCTCTTCCCTTTCCCTTCCCCACGCCGCTTACCACCCAAGGGCCTTTGCCTTCGCAAGCGCAGCCCAAAGGTGAAGGGTCCCGGCTGCCCCATCAGAGAGCTGGCCCCTCGCCAGGGCTGTTTAATGGTAAATAATGGTAAATTAAAGGCCCCACACGCTTTAATGAAAACGGCTGTGCCCCTCTCTCTCTTTGAACGGTGCCATTACTCTATACGAGCAGTGTATGAGACTCTGGGTCTCGGGCTGGTGTACAGATACGGCATGAGGCCATGTCCAGAACCCTTGGAGCAGGAGGTGAGGTGGAGGCAGAGACTCTGCACTTCATACTACATGAGCCCGGACTTCTTGCTCCTTTGCCCTGTTCACGTAACCCGTAATTGCCTCAAGTTTCCAGCATGAGCTGTGATACTGGTGACCTGCACCACGTGTGCTGTGGGTGACGTGTGTGGGGTCTGAAGACCACAGCTGACAAGGAAATGTCCCCTGATTCTTAAGGTAACCAGAAGCACAATTGAAAATGTTGAGTTTCTCCCTAAAAATACCACATACAAAGCTTTTTATTGGATAGGGAATTAAATGCGTTATAGTGAGTATACCGGCTTATTATCTGGTATATGGTGATAAACACTCCCTAGCTATGCAGAAACATTTAGCAGATACATGCTTTGGGTTTTTTTGAAACAAGAAAACACACAATTCAGTCATTTCTTTTTTTGTCCATGAAACTTTGAATGCAGTCTGCATGCATACTATAGATTTACGAACTTGCTGTACTCCAGAACTTCCATAGCTGAAATGAGAGTCTAGACACCCTAATACTGTCTAAAAAGACACTTATTCATGCAGGCCAAATTGATTTGAAGTGTCCACTTCTCATTTCAAAGGCATTATTTCTGAAGTGGTAATTGGGGTTATTTTTGTGTGCTGTGTTACATTTGACTTTGATTGACTCTTGCATAGATAACTTTGGGTTTGTTGCTGCAAACCTTCTGCTTGGCACCAGGAGCAGCGGTTGGGAAGTCAATGCCGAATCCTCATCTCCTTGTCTCAGCAAGGATTAATGCTTTTGTTTAATACCCAGCTTCCTCTAACAGAAGCCTGTACATAATGAGATGGTGAAACCTTTTCTAAAACCTGGTTTCTGGGTGATTGCGACTGGGGTTTTGTCATAGGACCTCAGCAGGCATAGTTAATAATTAGTATCTTTATATATAATCCTTAACAATTTCCATATACTGTTTGTAGAAGCTATGTGTTGGAGGCTGGTGAATAATCCTTGTTATTGAAGATACATGTGTACTATAATTACACTGTTCTTTCTAATGCTGCAAAAAAAATAGCAGGTAATGACATACATGCAGCCTGGTTGCAGGCTGAAAATGAACAGTGCACCATTGGTCTGCTATGTGTGCTGCTTGAGACAGGTTTTCCAAACTGTTAAGTCTGCTAGTGACTTCCTACTTTCAAGGATCTAATGCTGTGTCTTTGTAAAATATATCATTTGAATGCTGGACATTTTTGAGATTCTAGCTCCTGCCAAGAAACATGCGTGGGAAAGCTTGTCTGGATGCTGGAAGTCAGAATTTCAGAACTCTTAAATGCCCAAGAAAAAAATCTCGTAAAAGTTGTCCTTGCTTTAGGCTTCCATATCTCGACATAACCCTAAGGAGAAAAGAGATTCTCATTCATTTAATTTGTACAGTTTTAGAGGATGAAATGCATCAATAAGTGATGTTTCAAAGTCATGCTGTTTCTTCTACTGGCCTGATTTTTGGCTAAAAGCAAGAAGCTATCTAATTGAATTTGAAGGTTCTGTCATTTCATTAAGCAATAATATAATGTGAAATCATTCTCCTTCTAAAATTTTAATTTTTCAGGAGTTTAGTATTGCATATCAATACGTAGAGTAAGTCAAGAACTTTTAAATAATTATAAAGTGGTGAGTCATAAGACTGAAGGCCTGTTCCACCTTCTCACACTCATTATTTTAAGCTAACTCTGCAATCACTTTGTGCCTTGCAAACCAAATAGTAGAACATAATTACAAAAGAGAACTTTGAGATCGCAGTTGTGATAGCATCCACTCAGGTAAAAAAGCTTATTCAGCTGTTATGAAAATAAACGAGTGTGCAGCAGATGTGTTGTTATCCACATGATTGTAACTCAAATCCAAAATGGATACTTGAAATTGTGAAGAACAGAATTCAGTGATGGATGAGAGACACAGGGTAAGAGGAGACAAAGAGCAAGTTTACTGTTCCTGTAAGCTATGCAGTAGAAATTAATGGGTTTGAGTTTGTTCTGTGAATAAAATTCAGCCTCAGTTAATGTATATGATGGGATGGAGAGTTGGTAGATGTTTTGTTACTCTGCTTTGTGCTTTCTGTAAGCAAGAGGCAATCCTCTTTATCATTGCACGTATTCTCACACCAAAGGCTCTGAAGTCACCATCACCACCTCGGTGATGTTTCTGACAGTCCTGTGTCTCTCTGCTTTTCATCGCGGCTTGTCTGATGGAGTGGGAAAGAGAGTCAGCATGGGCTGCACTGGCATGAATGGTGGTTGCTGAGAGATCTGATCCAGCTTCACACAGTAATGATCTCGTAATGAAGCAGATAAAAGTGCAAAATTAAATACCTTCAACTTTTTTAATAAAGTGAGTGGATATGAGAGTGGCGACCACATTTCGTTTGGTTCTGGGAATGCATTCACCAGAACGCTGATAATAAAAAAATTGAGACGTCTCAGAGGGGAGCAACAGGAAAAAAAAAAACCATAACCCAAACTGGAAGAGTTGAAGGAAAAAAAGGTAAAATTTAAAATAGCTAAATATATATCATCTAGAGAGTGACAATTTTGGTTCTGATTCAAGAAAGCACTTAAACATTTACTTAAGTGCTGCTCTGAATAAGAATGCTTTCCTGAGTTGAAAAGCAAAGGAACTGGTAGCAGTCTAAGTATCTAGCATCCTGTCCCTGATGTAGGGAAGGAATGACTTGGAAAGACATAAATATTGAAAAGCTACATTTCATCTGTTCAGAATAGGATATTTGCTATTTCAAGTGAAACATTTCTTGGGACGTTCTAAGGTAACAAAATACGTTAGTAGTAAACATTTTCTTGGGAATAATTCCCGCCTGGCAGGGACATCAATTCATTGACCCCAGAGATTTTCTTGTATTGTTTGCTCCATTGGTACACTTAAAAAATAAAACTGGGAAAGCAAACCGGAATTTGCAGAAATGTGAACTCACTGCTATTTCAGTGTTAACTTTACACTAATGATCTTTGAAAGCTGTTGAGTGAGACCCTCCCTCTTCCCTTCCCCCTTCCTATTACCCTTAATATATTATTATCCAATTTAGCTCCCCTGCCAAGGGAATCTTTTGCTCTCTGATCTCTGCTGTAAAAGGAATGAAAAAGCACAAGCAAGCTGACAAAGTCTGAAGGAGCAAACTACACCAGGTTCATGCATAATGTAGCCGTCACATCTTCTGTTCTTTTAATATTACTGAATTAATACGATATTCAACGCTCACACTCAGAAGAGATAGAGACATATCTGTTCCTTACTTATGGATATTATTTCTACATTAATGAATTTGCTTTCCGTCAACAGATAAAAATTCAGGAGACAGGGAATTCCTCCTCTCTCAAGTTCTCTTCATTATAAAACATTTTACATAATTACCAATAAATTATAAGAATTTAGTTTTCTTAGAAAATAGGTTTTTAACGTAGCTCTTACATACCATATTATAGTGTTCTTTAATACTTCAGCTTCCAAATGCAAATGTAAGCTAAATAGCATTCTGGATTAACACGGAAAAAAAAAAAAAAGACAACAAAATAAATTTAATTACAAAGCCAATTCACTTCAATGGCATAAAAAATTAATCTTGTGTAACTTTAAAATGTATGTCTACTGCACTAAGTCCCAAGGCAGTACAGTATTGGAAAGTATGAAGTAGGCTTATTTCAGCCATGAGGGAACAGCTCATACAAACTTCCTAGAGCACTTACTGCTATAAGTAATATGAAATGTTTGCTGAGATATCATTGCAAGTGTTTCCTTCAGATAGATGCATTATAAACAATTAATAGCAGAGAGTCTACAAGGAGATTCATGCTGTTTCTTTAAAAGTGAAGAGGCCATGCAGGAAGAGTACTGAGCAGTCTGTTGTATATACATAATGAAAAAAAAAAATGAGGCAGAGCAATGAAGGGGAAAAATGCTTCTGTTTCTCACTTCTGTTAAAGTCCACGTTCAGAAGAACGTAGCTGCTCTTTGTTTGCCATTGCCAAGTAGCAGGGTATCAGATTGTGATTTCTTTTTAATCAATATTGTTTTAATGATAAGGAATGAAAGGAAACAAACAGCTGAATGGCAGAGCTCAGAGGGTTGTGATCAGCGGCACAG
>RSEF01000007.1:806565-836606 GCA_003993805.1 Himantopus leucocephalus | reverse complement strand
GAAACCTGGGTCTTTTTAGCCTGGAGAAGAGAAGACTGAGAGGCCATCTCATCAGTGCTCATAAATATCTAAAGGGTGGGTGTCAAGAGGATGCAGCCAGGTTCTTTTCAGTGGTGCCCAGTGACAGGACAAGGGGCAACAGGCACAAACTGGAACACAGGAAATTCCATGTCAACATGAGGAAAAACTACTTTACTTTGCGGGTGCCAGAGCACTGTGGCTGCCCAGAGAACTTGTGGAGTCTTCTTCTCTGGAGATATTCAAAACCTGCCTGGATGTGTTCCTGTGCAACCTGTTCTAGGTGAACTTGCTTTGGCAGGGAGGTTAGACAAGATGATCCCCAGAAGTCCCTTCCAATCCCTACCATTCTGTGATTCTCTGAAATCACCATGTACGAGCTAATTCAGTTTGATGAGAAACCCAGAATGACAGAAGGGGACAGAAGTGCTACAGAAGAATTTACTTCTGAGTGACAATTAAGTTTATTGCTTGAGGTAGCAAAATGCAGCCTGGTCATCAGCTGATGCACTGCAAAGTGAGAAGACTGAAATCATTAAGCAGCAATTTGCTTTTACAGAAAAATTAGCTGAAAGTGGCTGCAACCTTGTTTTTAAATACCTAAATGGATGAGACATGCAGATAACAACGCAATGTGCAAAGGTTGGAAAAAGTATGGAAGGCTCCTTGTGCAGGAATTGTGTGGTTTGGTGCAAGGGAGGAAGAACCTAAAAAATAAATCTTTAAAAAGATGATGCTTAATGCATAACTCTCGGCCAATAACTCCTTGTTCTGAAAAGTACAAATTAGCGCTTTTTCTTTCATCTGGCTTTGCTAGAAGTCCCTAATTTGATGTATTGAAATTGACATAGAAATTATGAGGAAGCTTAGAATGGGGCGAAATCCTCCCACATGATGCAATATGCTCCAGGCTCAGCAGCGACTCTCTTGTGAGCCAGAAAAAATCTTCTGTGTGTGAGAGGATTTGCTCTGAAGGGAGATTCTTTGCTGTAACTGCTTCATACAAGCCGGTGTTGAGAAATGTAGCAGCCAACTTTCCCATACCATCAGAGCGTGCTTCCCCGCGTGTGGAAACACGGGTGGGAGCTGCGCACTGCAACTGGGCTGCTAGCCGGCTGCCTGCTGAAAGGAGCTAGAGATGCCTGTTTCCACATCCCGGGGACTGCAGCTCTAAAACCCCCTAGATAGATAGATCATGGGCACTTCGTCTTTGAAGGGTTTTGAGAACAGGTCAGACAAATGTGCCACAGGTGGCCCTTTTGAGATGGGGTAGATTAGATGACCTCTCAAATTTCTTTTCACCCTGTTTTCTGCAGCGCTGCGATCTGTCTTTTGAGGAATAGCTGGTGCCAATTTCAAATCCTGAACAACCTACGATGAATGAGTCTTCTTGATGAAATGTTATTCCTCAGTCCTGCTCCATGTCTTCCAGCCTTTTCTGTGAACACAGCATAGTACCAGCTTGGCAGGCAAAGCACAGGGATCGGAGAGACAGCTGGTGAAGACAGCTATGTTGTGGGTACAGCTTCTTGTGGAAGGTGATACGGGGCAAAAGAGTGGATTTGATCTGAACCACTGTAAAGCCAGGGGATTAACTCTTCCCTTCTCACCAGCTGCAATCACCTTTCTGAGCACACAGAAGACGACCGGAGTTGGAAGAAAGGGGGACAGAATTTGGGAGTCTCTTTTCTAGTCTCCAGTCAGCCCAACAGTTACCTGGATGAGAGGCAAGCGATCGGTCACCTGTGATATCGCACAATCACGTTATTATGACAGCAAATACAGCAATTCTTACAAAGTTTCTCTGCAATCTCTCTTGGCAGCCCATGAAATGTTCTCAGAGGGAAGGTTTGCTGGCAGCGAGGATTTAGGTCAGGGACGTGCATAAGTGTGTGTGCACATTTGGACCACATTGCTTACATGGTGCCTCTCCCCAGCTGGTGAGGCAGTCCAAGGTCTCAGCAGGTTCCAGGTGGAGATATAACAGCTAGGTAAACATGCCAGATGTGCTTGGTAGGTGTGCTGGTTCATGGAAGGTGTAAGTGAAAAGGGACAGGGTTGAGCTCTGCAACAACACTTCCAAGGGAAGGTGACTCGTAGTCACGTAGGCTGAGTCCAGCAAGGAGCAGAGGCACCAGCAAAGTGAAGTGGTGTGGGAAAGTGACAGAAGAACCAGCAAAGAAGTTCATATATGATCACAATGTAGCCAAACTTGGTCTGAAAAATGATGCATCTGACTATGATAGGAGTAAAAGCTGCTTGGAGATTTGCTAGTTACATGGTTGTGACAAGCTGCTTGTTGTGAATTCAGATTGCTTTGTATCCAGCATCTGGTTCACGCTGCCCATGTATTTTCAAGCATTAAAAAAATACTTTCTCTTTCTGGATCTAACTACAGACACAGCTTCCCATTATGTCAATAGTGCTGCCTGAATAAATATTACTCATTTCTAAGCTGAGTAATACAGAGTTCTTATCAACTCTCCTGGAACATCAACTGGGGCACTCAACCCATCTCACTGAACAATACATTATTGCTTTCTTTTTCTCTCATTTCCCCAGTATGTCCCAAGAGACAGGACACACTCTTTGTACGCCCACTTTACCCATCTGAATTAGATATCTAAACCATGTGTTTTATTTCTCACTACAGTGAATGGAAAGAGCGAGCCCATTCCACAGCAGAATACAGAATAGGGACCTCGTTGTGGCAGACACCGCAGAGTGACTTCCCCGTCCCCTATTGCGAGCAGTGATTGACAGGCAGAGTGAACTGGTGATTAGGGCTTAGGGATAACTGTGCCTCTCTGGTTGGAAAAGCAAGATTGCTGCTTTGGGTGGAGGTTGGTATGGAGCAGCAGAGAGACAGGCAGCAACTTCAGGGCTTGCCTAGAGAGGAGCAGGCAGATGCAAACAGCTCAAGTAAAGTTAATGGGCATAAATAAAAGCCTTTAAACTACAGTGTGCATGCCCTTGTTTGGGGTAAAGTACTCTTAGGTTAATGTAGTTTGAAGGTTGCCTTACTCCCAGATGAGCAGCATGTACATGGTGGTTTAACAGGCTTCAATATATGCTCATTAACTTTACACTCTTAGTTGGCTCTTCATAAATTTCTGATGTATTGACTCTGTTGGGAGTTCTGTTGGGTTTATTTTAGTTCTTTGTTGTTGTTTTACCAGAAAACAACAATCTCTGTGACTTCTCAGTGAAAAACCAACCTCACCCCTATTAAAAAAAAAAATACATAGCCCCAAAATAGATTTTTTTTTTAAGCCTACAAGGCAAAAAAGTTAGCAGAGACAGGTGTTCACAGGGGACCCAGTGTACCTGTCATAGGAAATGCTGATAGCACCAAAAAAGGAAGGCAGGGTCAATTACTGGAATGTGATTTGTATGAAAATATGTTATGTAGTTTAAAGGTCCAGTTTTGACAATCTTTATTATTACTTCATGGGGTTTTATATAAAATGTTGAACTTACCCAGTATTGTGCTAGTAATATTTATGAAATGGTATTAGAAAATGCAATAAAAGTTTATAGGAAAGTCATTACTATAACCATAAAGCAACAGCTCATCCGAAATGCCACCAATGGAAAAGTAATCAGTCTGTATCAGATGAGTCAAGTGACTTCAGGGGACTTTCGCCAATCCAGACATAGCCATGCATGCCACTGGAGAAGATGGGGCTCTGTGGGTCTGGGAGAAATAAAACAATGGCTTTATTAGGATTCATTACAAAGAATCTTCTCCTGCTCCTGTCCCCTGTGGTTGCAGAACAGCGCTCTCGGTGCTGCGGAGAAATGGGGATACAGAGCCCAGCCCTGGGCAGGGGGGGCTCAGCCTGCCCTGAAGCTGGTGTCGGTAATTATTAACTGCTAATGGCGAGAAAAACCATTATGGTACACAATAGGCTTTCCTTTCACACCGCTAATTGTGTGATGAACTTACTTTGGCAGTAAATTGTCACATCTGCTGTGGAAAGAGATTACACTTAGGGAAATAAAATAAATACAGTTGTCGTTCCTTTATCCCTGGATGATTGAGGCGTTTAAAAAAAAAGTGGAAAAAAAAAGAAAACTTGGCAGATGGAACATATTATTTGTTAGACAAGGCTTTAGGGGGAGGTAATAACTCTTTTTTAGACAAGTGATATAGTAGGAAAAACAGGCCAGCTTTCACAAGCCCTCCTCAATTTGTTCTTTCTGCTCTGATTGCACTTTAGAGAGCAGTAACACCAAAGGCCCCATTCGAGGTATGCTGTTTGGTGGCAGTGCCAGCTGGAGATTCCTTCTGCCCATGTCGTAGAATGGTTTAGGTTGGAAGGGACATTAAAGATCATCTAATTCCAACCCCCCTGCCGTGGGCAGGGACACTAGACCAGGTTGCTCAAAGCCCCATCCAGCCTGGCCTTAAACACCTCCCACTAGTGATGGAGCTTCCACAACTTCTCTGGGCAACCTGTTCCAGTGCCCCACCACCCTCATAGTGAAAAATTTCTTCCTAATATCTAATCTAAATCTACCTTCTTCCAGTTTGAAGCCATTCCCCCTCGTCTTATCACTACATGTCCTTGTAAAAAGTCCCTCCCCAGCTTTCCTCTAAGGCCCCCTTTAGGTACTGGAAAGTCGCTATAATATAGGTCTCCCTGGAGCCTTCTCTTCCCTAGGCTGAACAACCCCAACTCTCTCAGCCTGTCCTCACAGGAGAGGTGCTCCAGCCCTCTGACCATCTTCATGGCCCTCTTCTGGACCCGCTCCAACAGGTCCATGTCCTTCCACTTGCTCCTGCTTCACCAGCTTGTCCCCCCTTGTCCTGCTCCTTCAGCCGTGACAAGGCAGCTGTCTGGGTCTGGAAATAAATAGGCTGGCAGAGCTGAGCATGGTGTCAGCGATGGGGTTGAGCTGCTGCTCTCTGTGTCGTGCTAGCACCAGCGTTCAGGGTGTACTCATTGTCATCCGGAACATGGAACTGATCCTGCTGAAATGTTACTCAGGCAACAAAATCAACAAATAAAGAGACTCGGTGTTTGGAGTCAAAAGATGAATAGTGGGGGGTTTTCTTGGGGAGGGAGGTAGCTGAGGGACATGAGAGGCCAGGGAGAAAATGTGTCACCAAACTAGTATCTTTGTGGACCCTATGACTTTTAGTTTCCATTTCTAGCCTCTTCTAGCTAGAGCTTCATCATCATCTCTGTCCTGAAATGTTCTAGAATTTAACAGCTCTAGTCCTTTTACCAGTGAAAGAACATTTGGAAAACAGAGCAATACTTATTGAAGACATTGCAATATAATTTATTTTCTTTTCAGTCTTAAGTCTGTTAGCGGTCAGCTCTTCTAAATATTGGTTCTCATTACTATTTGCTTCTACATACAAGTTCTAAATATCAGTGTCCTGGTAGGTATTCTGCAGGTTTTTTCCTGAGGTCCAGAAAATGTTCTCTATTTTTCTTCACTTCTAGAAGCTGATCTGTAATTATTCCTTATTTACATTGCAAGATTGATGACACTTCAACAGACCAAAATCTGTTAAAAGGCAGCAGAAATTTGCATTCCATGTGTACCTTAATGAATTAGAAATAAAAAGGAAGAGGAGAAAATTTTGCAGAGAAATAATGAATTATTATTTCTTTGGGCTACAATAATCTGTACACAGGAGTTGGATATTTATATCTTTATTTAGATGTGGACAGAAGAAGATAATGTTAGAATAGCAGTTATTGTATCTTTGGAGATTCAGTTATGTGGTAAAGATATATTGTATCTTAAAGAAAAGAGACAAGACATATAAATTATAATTTTATCTTTTTGAGTAAAAATGAAAGGGAAGGGTGGTTCTGATCCATATAGCCATGTTCAGTCGACCCTTACAGTCCTCAATGCACCAGAATTTCAGTTAATGGAAATGGAAATTTTGGCTGAGATGTGGGCAACAGTATTATGAAAACATTGTTCCTAACAGTCCTGAACGATGTTTCTAAAACTGTCAGTGCAGTGGCAGTATTTTCAGATGTGCCTACTGATAACTGGATGTCTCTGTTTTAGAAAGATGACACCTTAGAGGAATTTGATTTTTCTGATGCTTGGTGCGATGCTCTGTATAGTATGTGCAGGCTGATTGTCCAAAAATCACAGCGATCTTTGGGGTGTCTTAGCAATAATCTCAAATTGCTTGAGAGGAATGACAAATCTTTTATTTAAATGTCCTCTAGCAAGGGTCCTACTTTCAAACATATGTCTATGTCATGTCAGTCCCTCTTTTCAATACCAAGTGCTTTTTATATGTCAGGTCTGTAACACTGGGTTTGCTTTGCCAAAAGTCACATTTACACAATCCTTTTGTCAGTTTGATTGAGACAAATGCAGAAAGTGACAGATGGGTTAATGGTCCTACCACAGTGTCATCACATCACTTCAGGAAATAGCATCAACATGCAATCATGGCATGATGTACTATTACAGTTCATTTGTCTTTAGAACAATTTTGGAGAATCAATGGGTGTCCCATGGTTCAAGATGAGCCGTAAAACTACACATCCTGCTTCTCCGAGTTATTGATACATTATTCCATGCCTTAGTTCCTGCAATTGATTCTTGAGCCTCACCACTGCCTCTGGAGATGGACAAAAGTCAAAGCTTCATTTTTTCAGGAAATTTTGCTTTAGTTGCAGTTCAGAAAAAATGTCAAGGAACAAAAACAAAAGACATTCACCCAAAGTCCCTAACCAGTTTGGGAAGCATCTTTGCAATTACCTTTGCAGGTGCTTAGTGGAATTAATATTTTTGTAACTTTCTGTGCTCCCAGTGTCCGTGGGTTCAGTGAGGATTCACCAGCCAGCAAAGGACACCCTACAAACTTTCATATTTTCACAGGGCATTTTGTCTGTATAGTCTTCAATAATAGTATGGCACACTAGGTCAGATAACCATGGTCCTGTAAGATGCACCCGTTTATTTGCATTCTGAATTCTGCTAGTTATAAAACAGTCTCCTTGTCTTCAAGACTTTTCACATCCTACACAGCGCTCTGCATTCTCCCTGTATCATTCTTAGTCTCCTAATTACAGCCTTCCGTCGGTCCAGCATTGCCTCCTCTTCCGTTTAAAATTCATCCTGTGGTTCTGTCCTCTCTGCTGTTTGCAGTAGTTCCCCCCCCTCACCCCGCCAGGCTCCATGCTTGTCTGCCTCACATCCGCTTTAAGGATGCATTAGGAAAGTGTAGATTTCTTGCATTAGGCAAGTGTAGATTTCTTGCGCTGTCTGCAATAGGAAAGTTTCTGTTCGTTGCCAACTCCCGGCTTGAGACCAGTACCCTCAATACTAACACACAAACTTTTTCAGCTGACTTTTTCATCTGTCTGCATTTACACTGCTTCCTTCTCATTGAAGCGCTCCACAATAGAATGCTTAGGTATTACGTAACTTCTCCGAATAGCGAGGTATTTCTGTGAAAATGCATTATAAAATAAATTGTATTGCATTGTATAGGAGACATAATATGACATTCTGTGGAGGAAGCAATTACTTGCTCAATAATGTCCACAACATTCAGCTCTTCAGCTTATGGGACATTCTTGTAAAGGGCAGAAGGGTATGTTTCTCAGTAAAATAATTGTATTTTAATTTAGAACATCCTCTTTCACTAAACATGAAAACTATATAAAACTGTATAAATGTCTCATCATGGGCATAAGAGAAGTGGACTTTTCTCATTTAATTTATTTTGAGAAAATACATTTCCTGCTTCTTTTCAAAATTGTTATTTCTAGATGTGGATGTCCGTATAAATTAGAGTTCTTCCTGTCTGAATCACAGATACAATATAGTATTGGGAAAACACAAATTGCAGAAGTTTTTTTTGTGGAAGAATAGCTGTGACATGTCATTCTTTAAAAGTTTTTTTAAATTCTTTTCTCAGGTCTTCTGTGGATTGGCTTGTAAGCAAAAATCTGAGTCTGCTTGTATTTTATGTGACGAAATGTAGGCATTCTGTCTTCAAAGGATAAGTGTCAGCAAAATGACAAGATTTAAATGGTACCCAGTAAGAGTTTGGTGTTGTCCTGATAAGTTTGGTTAGCTTATCTCATTCAGAAAAAACTTCAAAATATTAGAAGGTGTTCAATAAAAGCCTTCTTATTTCTGGTGTCTTTGTTAATAGCCTTGAACTTTTCCTTTTCCTTTTCCTTTTTCATTAATTTTGATCATTGACTCTGTAATCACCTAGCTATTTAGCGGGGGGCACGGTAGGCTCTTTTCTTTGTGTAATGAACCTTAGTGATGGGCCAGGTCAGCCAATAAATAAAAGCAAATTGAAACTGGATTGTGGTCTTTATCAAAATGCACAATTGTGTTTAGACTTTTAAGGATAAGGTGCAATACATGCAATCAAAAGAAGATTAAAGTGGCAAAAGAGTGGTTACTGTCCAGGCGCACCTCAGGAGTTTTCAGGCTTAACACTCATTTAAACAGGGTTCATGGGGCATTACTGAAGGGACACAAGAGCAGCAGTGCTGGAGGCTCTTATAAAATAACTTGTAAAACTTTATGCTCCCTTAGCAATGTGTAAAGCATTAAATACTTTTGCAGCACAAATGCTGTGCTTGTTTTCTCAGCCTAAATACCAAAAGAGTACAAACATGAGATAAGACATGTCTTTGAATGGCGCTACAATGAACTGCAAAGTCTCTGTTAAGCACCACCTATTTCCAAGTCAAAAAAAGTCCTTAGAGATTTTACTTTAACACATACACATGCACATAACATCATCTGCGTAGAACTGAGTAGGGTGGTGCTTTTTTTTTTCCTTTCTCCTTTCTTTTAAGTCAGTTTTGTCATCCAAAATGGGTCCTAATCAAATCTGGTTATGACTAATCATAGGCACCCTTGCTCGTGCTTCTATAGGATGGATTCACGTAAGCATGATTCAGCTCATGACTCTTCTGTCAGAAGTGGAAGGAAAGTAACATCAGTTATAAAAATATTTTCCCCTCAGTAAAATAATGACAATCTAACAGGATCCATGTGGAGGTTTCCTTTGGCAGAGTTGTCTAGACATTGTAAGAGTCTGTCAGATGATCTCTGATTAACTGAGACAAAAAAATCAATATTTATGTTAAGTAAATGGTGGTTGGCAAGTAGATGGGAAAACGTCCAAAGTTTAATGTAATTGACCCATATAACACACAAATGGAAGAAACAAACCTGTGAAAACTATTTTTCAGGGTCTCAAAGTATGAGCAAGGAGTAGCTCGCTGCAGGCCATATTCAAATGTCTTTCTGCATATTTATCTCACCTTTCCTGATGAACCGTACCACTACTGTTTTGAATTTGTCAAATTCAAACCATGTGGGAGCCCCTCCTCAGCACAGAGCACTTTTCAGTTCCACATAAATGCATTGCCTATCACATAACAATACCTCTTTGAAATACTTTTTTTACTTGAGATAGCTCAAGTACCCTCAGCAAACCTTTTTCAATCCTCTCTTGTAAAGAATTTTCATGTAGGCTAATCTAGTTCAAAGCAGTAAAAATGTCTATATAATTTATATGTATTTTATATGCACATATTTGATCTGTATCTTCTTATCCAGAACTGCCCTACAGTTAAGAGCCCTGATTTACAAAGATTGGTTGCGTTAAAATTTTATTTGTATGGTTTTCCATTATGACAAAGGTTCGTTAACTGTGAGAAGGGATAAACTGTTTCTTTATACATTTGTTTGTCATAGGCATCCCGAGCATAGGGATCAGGAGAGCTCTAGAAAGGATCATGTAAGGTTAAAAAGAGCAAAATTTTTACTGCAAGTGTTTCAGTTGGTGTGTATAAGAGTAAATGCTGGAGAAAGCAGAACTGCACTGCTGGAAGACTCAGCTTCCTGACCTCCTTCTGACTCTTACGGACATGTCCCCTGAAAAGAAGTCTAACAAAATATTTAATATCAAACTATTCAAAACCAAAGAAGGAAAACGGTTCGGTGCTGAAACTTCACTGGATGTGACCTTCTGCTAAGAGCACTCAAAGTGTGCACACCACCAGATCTAAAAATAAATGATAGACAGAAAATTGGCAGGATGCTCCCTGAGGTCTAAACAGTGTAATGTCATGGAGTTTGTAACTGCATGGATATTTGTCACCGCAATCCTGCATGAAGGACACACACTGTGCGAACTCTTATTAATGTGTTACATTGCTTTTCGGTTGCGGCTGGTGAGTTGAGCCTGATATTTTCCCTTTTCTTCCCTGAATTCATTGTGGGAAGCAATCTGGTACTTCATGAATTGCATAATAGTGTCTGCTGTGAAGTATGCAAGTACCTGACTGTAGCATACACCTGTACTTGACAGCTTCATTGACAAATTTGTTAAAACTATTTTCTCTTTATGCCCCCTCCAGGATATTATAAGCTGCTTGTGCCATAGGAGGTCACCCAGGAAGGCCTGCATGCTGAAGAGGAGCACCTCGTTTGCCATCTCATTCATACCTCTCAAGATTTTTAAGATGAATTATTTATCAAAGATGCTTCTGTCAGAAGTTTGGACGGCAGATGTCTTCTTTAATTATTCCTGACTTTTTTTTTTCTCCAGTGCAGCACATGGTGAGCTTCTTGAAGAGAGAGAGTAAAGATGCTTAGTCTTTAGGATACCAAAGAACAGACTGAAGAAAAATGTTTCTCTACTTGCTTTTGTGTTAGCAGTGACTAAAGACAATATTGTCCTCATATCCATGCCGCAGATCCATGCTCAGATATTTGGCTGCCTACCTGTGGGAGACTCCCACTAGTGTCAGTGGGAGCTGAAATGTGCTGTACTGACAGTTCTGGATGTTAAAGGTCTTTTTGTCATATAATATGCATTTTAATAGACTAGACAAGACACTGTCCAGTATAATCACAGTCTTGGTAATGAGAGGGAAGAAGTGTGAGAGGACATGAGAATTAATTACACCCACCATTGACAGGCATGTGTGAGAGGGGAGGATTCTAGTGGGAAGGCTTCGTGTGCACCCAGTCTGTGGACCGAGCTCGCCTGTTTGAAAATCAGCCTAAGATTTTTCTGTTACTTCATTATTCAAAAGAAGACTTCAGTGATGCATCACCTATGGGCTGCCTCTCTGCAGAGGAGTCCAGCAGCCTGCATTTACAAAGCAAAGCAGCGTGCAGAAATACCAAAACACAAGAATTTTTAAATTCAGATTTACATTACTTATGACTTTCCATGAACATTTGCATAAGACACATATCTTTTGCAGGGACATTTCTTTTAGGACCTAAACACGTGTAAAAACTCAAATGAACACATATTGGAAGAAGCCCTGGCATTCAAAGGCTCCCACAAACATCCTAAAATACTTTTGTGAGAAACCAGGACCATGGAACAGGCTCTTCTAACAGGTAAGGATTGCAACCTCTAAATAGGGAAAGGCAGATTCGTAAGTGCTTATTCCCAGGCTTGTTCCCCAAAGCACTTAATAATGCTTGTCGCTGAGCAAGGCTAGCAACGTGGGCTGAGTCGGACTACTGCTCTGGTGCAGCAGGAGCTGCCATGATTCGTGACACAGGAGCACACTAACGAGAAGATTTTCCCATTAGCTCATAGGTAAATACTCATTTCAGTGAATGTTTTCTGAAGAACAATTACAAAAATACTTGCTGGTAAAATACCAACCAGGTCTTGGATATGGGTTTTAATTTGTCAGAATAAACTGTGCATTTTTCACTTAAGTCTAAAATACGCCTTTAGGTTTTCGTTTAAGCTTATTCCTTTTTAGGAAATTTAAGCTATAAATAAATGCTGGGTGTAAAAAGAAAGGCAGGCTAAGAGATGAAGAAAATTGGAAGGGTGGAACTGTAAAGAAAGGAACAAGAGCGAAAGAAAAGACAAATAGCTAAATGAAGAAAGAATTATTTTCCCCTTCCACCCTGAAATGAGCACCAAAGTTTTTGCCTGCAAAGTTTCTTTTCAAAGCTGAGTTACCCATGCTGCCTCCACCCTCCCCATTGGCTTTGTGGCACGGTCGAGGCTCTAAATGAGCCACAGGTGGGCTGGCTGGGCCCTAACAGAAGCAGCTCTTGAGGAGTAGCTGGCAGGCTTGGTTTCTCCTCTGTGAAAGAAAAAAGAAAAAAGCATTGAACAACAACAAACAAGAACTCCTTCTTCTCCACTTGCGAACAAGTAAGAAATTTTGAGCTTTATGAAATGACATGCCCAAACAGGTCATATTCATATTTTCAGTTTAGTGAGGAGCGTGTGTCTTCACTCTTGGATTTAGCTGAGGTCGTGCTTCTCTTGCTCACCCTTGTTTGTTTGCAGTATTGCACGTTTAAAGGGAAGAGGAGGAAGTGAGTATCTGTGTGCTGCCTGTATGACAGTTTTTTGGTGAAGATGGTGCTTCTGGTGTAAAGAATGAGCTCTGAAGGAAAGGGGATTACACTGAGCCCTGTCAGAGTGGTGTGCTTGGATCTGCTCTTGAAGGTCTTTTCTCGTGTGCACTTCTGAGCATAGCATGTGGCCTCAGGTAGGAGGTTGGTGTTTAGTCATTTGTATGGTGTCTGTCTTGGGTGTGTTAGTCAATGGGGGTCCTTGAGCTATAGGTGAGGGTGTCACACTTTCTGTGTGCTATAAAAACAAATGTCTTCCCATACTCCTAGTTTATGATGTTTGCAAGCTCTTGACTTGTCTTGTTTCCTCTGGTGGTTTGTTTTCACAAAAAAAGTGAAATTTAGTTTTGAGAACAGAATTTTGTTCCCAACAGACTTGCGCCCTGCACTGCACCCTGGTGAATCCACCCCACCGTTACCATATCCAAGGGAAATGTAATCTTTAGTTGTTGAGTAGGCTATGGATCTTGGTCAGGTTTTTTACAGCTTGGGAACAAGGTATTGATAAAGAGGCTACCATAAACATTGAAGCTACCATACTTTCAAGAATCCTGTTACTTGTGCTGCAGAGCACGAGCGCTGATTGCCCATGGGTGAGGGGTTGTTCAGTCAGCCCCCAGGAAGTTCCTCTTGCGGAACTTCAGTGATGGGCCATGGCCCGCTTTCCTCTTCTTGACTTGGCATGGGAAAACCAAAGCTGAATACCCACAAAGCAATTCTTTTTCATGCTGCACTGGGGTTAGTAGGGACATGTAGGCTGCTCGCTGTGAAAGTATTGAGGTCTCCTGCTTAGAACATGAACCTGACATTTTTTCGGGCATTGAGTCTGTGATACCACACTAGCTTTTTTCTGCTTGCTTTGGCAAAACTTATACTTTCTTTTTTATAACTATGAGCCATTGTAAAGGTTAGGATTTTTTTCATTTTTAGAGGTTTACTCCATATTCTTGCTTAATGATACAAGTAGACCTTTTTCTTTGATTTCTTCCTCCTTTTATGTTTCTCTGCTTGTGACTAACAGACTCTTTTAATCTGTAGCTTTCCTTCCATATAGGTTGCATCTATGTCACACCATACACATATGTTTTTCTCTGAACCTTCTTTAGTTTTTTCTTTGTCACCTCTCTGATATCCTTATTTACTGCCTCCTATTTCAGGGCACAGTTGTTATTTCTTTCTTGGGTGAGTTAAAGAGAAAATTGGAAGCTATCGATACAGGAATGTTTGAATGTGGTTTCAAAATCTCCCTCTTAATCTGTGTGACCAAAAAAGGAAACCTTCTGTTCTTTACAGACTCTTTTTTTTCCCCAAATTACTGATGGAAGAAACTGTACGGTACTCTGCTTCTACTGAAACTTGCTGTGATGTGAGATTGGAGAAAGAATACGCTTTAGCTATCCACTTTAGTAGCAAATATCTGACCTCTCTTTTTCCTGTAGGTTTTGTGCCATTTCTGCACATCTGTGTTCTGCTTTTTTATGATCTTGAGGTGTTTCATGTGCTGCCTTTCTTTTTTTTTATATATATTTTATTTCCCTGCATAGAGTGTCTGAATTTATTTTAAGTTGTACTGAAACAAAACTCTCTTATTTATACCAATAGAGCCCTGCAACAAACCGTTCCTGCCAAACCATATTTACTGTACATACTGTATTTTTCAGAAGCAAAATACTTATTTTGAGTTTTAAAAAAACCCTCATTTTCTTAATTAACTTTTTTATTGAGGGTTTAATGCATGTTCATTACAGAAATTGCAGCTTTTCTCTGAAAATTGACTATAAAAAAATTTCTTTGTGGGGTTCCATATTTATTGTGCCTTAGTGATTTTCAGATCAAATACACACAGTTTGGTAGTAAAAAGATGTTTTTGTTTTTCTACCTGGCAGCCTTGCACATTCAACTGGGGCTCTGGCTCAAGCTGGATTTTTTTGCCTTCCCATGCATCAGCAACAGCAGGGCAAATTACAGCTTCTGTTTACACCTGCCTTTTCAGTGGGGTTGTGCAGGTGTGACAAAACACAGCTGAGCAACCTGTTCCCCTTGTTATAAGAGGGAACGCAAATCTGGCTTGCCTACTGTCATGTTGGCGCTGTAAAACTAACAGGAGTAACGAAGGAGGGAAATCACTTTTCTTTTTGTCATGGTCATGAGTACTTTTGTGCTTGAGGAACAGGTGTGCTGGACAGACAACCAAGTAGTTGACATCTTCACATATCCTGAAAAACTTCTAGCCAGTAAAAAAAAATCCTTTTGAATGAGGCAGCTGGTTGTGTTCTTAACAGCTTCTCTAGGTAAAGTTTAGGACAAAATCTTTCCCTGCTTCTGGGACGCTGTAGCATGGAGTCATTCCCTAATTCCCAAACAAAAAGAAGTTCTCTGCATTGCAGACTGTAGAGCTGCTTCACAGACCAGGGCTGTTTTGTATATGGCTTCTGTTTGTTAAGTATTGTGTAGCTAGGCATGGTGAACACCCAAGTTCCTGCAGTGGTGCAGGGGAAAGAAATCCCTTACCTAAAAATTCTGGTGGGTTCCATTGTGAGATGCGTGTCATTGAGGTAAATGAGTCTGAGGTACCTGGGGAAGAAGATTCCATCCCTGGTTGGTCATCTAAGCGTCTGCAAAGGTTTTGGTGAGTGGCCTTTTAGACACAGTTGTCTACTTTGTGGATTAAAGTTGATCCAAAAAGTGGAGATGGGTGAAGTAAGTCTATCCCAGGGTACAAACTTGAACCCATGTTTACTAAAGTTTTGGTAGACTGAGCAGAGCTTCCGTTATGATCTAGTACTGGGGCACCGCTCCTCTGCACCCACTGAGATCTTAAGGCAGATAGCTCCAGAGCTGCTGCTTGCACCAGCAGACATCTCTTCCTAAACTGTTATATTCAGAGACTGGACCAGCCTCTGTAATGCTCAAGTATCTGGAGATTTTTGGTGCCGCTTTGACATCTTCTATCTGCAAAGTAAAATCTTGTGGAAAACAGACATAAAAATTCCACCAGTCTCAACTGTTCATCTTTTTAAGAAATCTTGATGGTTATAAAAGTAGTTGTATCTCCCTCCTCCCTTCAATTCCTTGAAAATACTACTGAATCCAGCAGGAGGAGGGACAAAGGGATTACGTGAATTCTTTCTAGATAAAACTTGCAAGTTTTTTTTCTAATTACAGTGTAGCTACACTTAAATGGAAGACGAAAGTACTAATTATTTTGATGATGCGTTCCCATGTGGTTGCTGTATTTGAGGTTACTGTAGAATCCCAACGTGTGGCAATAACTATTTTGGTTTATCCGTGTCTCTTTTTTTTCCTGCCAAGTGCTTTTTGCTTCATTTTCTTATAAGTCTGTCATGTGTTTGCTCTACCTGAGCTTGCAACTTTAATAAACACCATTATAGTCCATCTTGTCACAACGAGTATTGCTATTTTCAGTGAAAAGACGTTGTATTTTTTTTTTAATTAAAGAGGATGCATTTTATTCTTTGGAATTGTAAAATCATAAGTAGAAAGACTACCATATAAAAACACTGAGAAGTAGTTAATTACAAATGGGCTTCTCAGCACGTGAGGAAAGGTTTTCATTTTGACATTAATATACTGAGGATGTGATTAAAATGCATCAGGGAAAAAAGCTTATACAGTTCATTTGAACTGTATTGGGTATGAATAGCAGTTTCACACTTCTGTGGAAGATGCTTACCTGGAATTTAAAACGCATGCACCTTAACGCATGGCTCTGAAGTATTTTCTGTAGCGTCTTCTGAAATAAACTGTCATGTAGCCTGGGGTGAATGGTTTTGCTACTCAGTTTTGTATCCAAACAGCAGCAATAGGTGGTTATCCACTGAAGTATAAATGTATCTGTCTATGTTCCAGTACTCTAGTGCTTTCAGTTGCCAGAAACGCTGGTAAAAAAAAAAACCCCGTGAGACACAAAATAGAGGAACAGTTTCCATGCGGGGGCCTCCCCTGCATCCAGAAGTCTGTGAGCTAAGGGTATCATCCTGGGGCTGTGTGTTTAAGTGCTGCGACATATTTGTTTTAAGCAGGTGTCTAATTTGGAAATCCCTGTATGTAATTGGGCTTCATACCACTTTATGGGCAGCAGGTTCCTCAGGGCCCATGGGCTTTGTTATCCTTGTTGCCTCTTTATTCCTCTGAAACTTGGGGGAAGGGGAAGAAAAACTCTTTGCCTTTGTCCTCATCTTCCAAGTTTGGCATGGGCCCTGAGCCCCGCCTCTGTAGATGCGTTTTAAGGACAAGACCTCTATTGTGACTTAATGCTGACAATGAGACAATATTATCAGAAGCCTTTTTGTGACAGTTAACTGAGGCTGTGTGTTCTGCCATCCAGGGAGTAGATTAATTCCCAGATAGTGGTCTTGTTTTCTTCCTTTTACGGTGTGAAAGTACTGTTTTCATGGGTTAATTATCTGCATGTAGCAAGGAAAAAAGGTCAGGGATCTGTGCTGATATTCTGATAAAAGTGAATTTTCTAAGTAATTGCTAAGAAAAGTGAGGAGTTAAGAAAACAAACTGGACTTCAGGCTCATGCAGGCCATAATCACTCCTCTCCTGCCTTCTGAGATGCCACTTGTGTAAAGGTCATAAGAAAAATAAGCTGGTATTAATAAGCACAGCCTCTTTGATGTCAGGAAACATGGAAAGACCATAGGACGTAAAGAACATCATCTTTCCCTTCCTACTGTTTGAGCTGCAGTCGTTTGTTGAGGCTGAGGGACCAGATCTCAGAAAATGAATGAGCTGCTGTCTTGTTAAGCATGGTAGAATTTAATGGAAACGTGTTCTTAATTTCCTCTCTTACACTCGCTAAGGAATTGTTTGTTAACTTGCTAGTCATGCAGGGGTGCGTCATAAAAGGGGAGTAAGGTGCCTGATGAAGGACACAGATCTGTTGTCTTCATGTTTATAATGGGGATTGTTTTCCGTGCTAGTATCCTATTCCAACATATTTGCTACTTAGAAGCAAGTACGCAACATGTTATTTTGGTTTGCTTCTTACATTGTTGTGCACAACTCTGCATGTCAGAGCATGTGGGTCATAGAATTGGCTTGTTCGTTACCAATTAAAACCAGAAATGATAGTGCTTTTTGCTCTGTTTTAAGGTGGCATCTCTGAGAAGTGACTTTGCAAAGACTGTCTTAAACAGCTCAATCTTTTGATGAAAACTCTGAAGCTGAAAGCAGTATGTTAATTATTAGAGCAGCAAATCAATAAATGTATCACTGTTGCCTCATCTACTGTCCAAATAAATGACTTCAGTATTTTACATCTACATTGCCCTTCTTTACTCCTCACCCCCCTAAGATAAAGAATTTGAGATCTTCACTTCTCTTGCAGCTGTACGAAGGACAAATTAGAAACTGCTACTTTCTGTGAATACAACAGACTGGCGTATTAGGATTTTTTTTCTGAAAATGGCTTTCATTGGTACAGCCAGATAAAGTAATTTATTTTAGATCCATCTTTGCAAATAGGTCCTGTTGAAAAGGCTGACTGCTAAGACTGTTTGGCTCTCAGAATGAATCTTCCTTTTGAAAAGTGTTTAAAGATTTAAGCTTAGCCCTAGACATCAATTTCCAAAAGCTTTTGGACTTCAAACAATGAGCTTAACTAGCCTCTAGAATAACATGAAAGGCAGTACAATGTCCAGAACATCTATTGAAAAAGCCTCTAATATCTCTAAGTGCCCAATTTATCTCTGGATTTAAGTTTAAAACTGATGGAATTTTTAAATGAGGAAAAAGTTCTTCTAAAATGTAATCATAAGCTGCTCTAAAACACTGTTCTGAACCGACTGGGACAGATTTAGTTTCTTACATACCTATTTGCGGTAAGATACGCTGCTTGAGGGGGTGATTTACTGTTTCTGTCAAAAGGAGCTGCAGTTCCTCTTGCGAAATTGTTAGAGGCTGAGAATAAAGGGATTAGCAGATTTTAAGTTTAAGCTTTTTAGTGTCTCATTTGGTTAATTTATGGTACTTCTTTTTGTGGCTGTGGAAATGGTCTGCTTTCTAATATGGTACCACTGATAGTTTTATAGATAATTTTAATTACTTTGCAGTTAGCATTTTTAACTCCCTTC
Source organism: Himantopus leucocephalus (assembly GCA_003993805.1). NCBI lineage: Eukaryota > Metazoa > Chordata > Aves > Charadriiformes > Recurvirostridae > Himantopus > Himantopus leucocephalus. The sequence continues at coordinate 818,112 of RSEF01000007.1, read as the reverse complement.
TTCATTCTTTCCTTTCCAGAAGTGAGGGCTCCAGCTGTTCGATTCTGGCATATCTACTTTCCCTTTAGTTCTGTTCTTCATTGTAAGATACATTTTGGATGTGGATGGGAACAAGCAGGTTCGTCAGAGTAACAGCAAATGTCTGTCTTCCTCAAATGTCTCCAGTAGTATAATGATAAGGAGGCCATAGAAGACTTGCCAAGATGTGGCCTTGTCCACACAGACATGGCAGTTGTCCGGTTCTCATACCATTTTAATTTGCATTAAGAAAAAAAGGAAAGAAACAAGCTTTTCTTCATTTATCGCAACAGTTCTTCAGTCAAATTTGCTCTTCTGTGATGACTTAGGCCAGGCTGGATGGGGCTTTGAGCAACCTGATGTAGTGGGAGGTGTCCCTGCCCATGGCAGGGGGGCTGGAACTTGATGATCTTTAAGGCCCCTTCCAACCTCAACTGTTCTGTGATTCTATGATTGTTTAATCTAAGATGTGGTTTAAATGGTTTTCAGCTTCTGGGTATGTCTTTTGAATTAAAGTTATTCCATGAAGGTTGTATATATAACCTGGCATGAGACACTGGAGGATATCAAAATCCTAAACTGTTTTCCTTCCCCTGTAGTTTCTCAAAATAGCCTTTGGTGCTCAGCTCTTCCCATGGGGAGTTTTGGATTTATAAATGGGGGTGCGTGCAAAAGTTCCCACAGTGGGTACAACATGTAGAACTTCACGTCTGTTGAGAACCTGAGCTTAGGAGACTGAACCTTGTAGTTCAATAGAACTGTGATGTTGGTCACTACTAAAACAAACCAACATCAAAGTCTCGAGCTTGCTTTCTTTGCTCGGCAGAGTTAGGCTAGGTTGATGTAACTTGCAGAAAAGTACCCAAACTGTCTGCTTCTAGAACCACGGCTTTTGGGGTTGGGTATTTTTTTGGTGGTGTCTTTTACTTCTGTGTTTGTTACCTCTCACAGAGTGTATCTGACCTCATTGTCTCACTTCTGGGTAAGTCCTCTCAGTATTTCTTCAAAGGTAGTTATGGTGGACTGGTTGGGTTTTGTGGCGTGGGGGGGGGGGGGGGGGGGGGNAGGCAGTACTTTCCCCTAAAGAATTTGACCTGTGTTCCTTCTGTTTCATAGTGTAAAATGGCAAAACTCCAGCATTTGTTTGTTTTAACTGTTCTCTGTTTTGACTTTTAAAGAGGGAGTGATGTATTTAGCCTTTCACTGGAGTTCATTCAGCTCTTGGCATAGGTGTGCTTTCTAGGTTTTTTTAAACCTATTAAGATATGAATGTTACATCTATGTACGATGACTGAAAGAAAAGAAAAAGCTTTGGAAAATGAATGGAAATTTTTCAAGTAGTCAGTTTAAAATAGAATTTTTTTTTCACTGCTTTTTTCTTCTGTCATGATCTACTTTGGTAGACAAAAATCTGGATCTGTCATCTTTTCATCTCAGGCATCCACATACAAATGTATCCATCCATGATGTCTTGAAATGGAATTTTTCCAACAATTATTTGACTGTCTCCATCGTAATTTCTGTTGTCAGCTGTGTCTGGGTCACTGAACAGAAAGTGGAGCCCTTCCTGCTGGGAAGGGTGGTTGCCTGCTACAACCCTCTTGTCCCTTCCCAGTCCTTTGGGCTATTGATCATTGCTGGAGATGTGGTATTTTGAGGTGTTAATTAATATATTACATGCTTATCACATGTTTCTCAGGCCCACCTTACCTAGCCTCTTTCTGGGATTAAAAAAATTGTGTTCTGAATCCCAGTTTTCTTTGGGAATCGTTAGAGTTGCTTACAAGACCAACCTGGCATCAAATACCTATGTCTCTCCTTATCACAGAAGGTGGTTGGTGAAATTAATTTCCTTCTCATAGTCTCTAATTAAAATATAGTTTATCATGATGTACTTTATTGTGACTCACATGAAGAGACTTTAATGCGTTATTTTTCAGCAGGGAAAATGCTATTTGTAAGGCTTTGGGTGATTTCATGTGGCAGTGCTTATACATACAGGAGGAGAAAGAAAATTCTTGATCAGTTGATGGATTATTTCTAAATTGTCTTTGTCCTTAATGTTACAGTTGCTAATAATGATTTATAATGCTTGACCATTTTCTCCTCCTTTAGGAACAGATTTTAAAAATTGCTGTATTTGAATCTTTATTCCTAAATCCTGTTGGCTTATGGGTTTTTTTTAGCATTTTTATTATCTTGTTCTGTTCTACATGTGTCATGATATGAAGGATAACCTTGATCACTCCAGTGTCACTTGTGACCATGAATGTATTTGTATAACCTGAGGAAACCTCAGTGTAATTATTTGCTATCAGGGAATATTACTCTGATACTCATAATAATTTAATAAAGTTTCAAAGGATAAGAGGGGCTATTTTCTATTGGGATTTTTAAACTGCTAAAACAACAAACAAATGTGCCCTTCATAAGCATTTAAATGCATGATTTAATCCATTCTTTCAAGAAAAATAGCTAACTAACTCCCTGTTTTCAAGGATATTCTCAAGTGTTGTAGATATCAAATATCTAAGTTTTAATATTAGGAGAATCACTAAGGTTTTGAAGAACTTTGGTGCTAGTTTGACAGATGCACTTGATAATCCCAAATCCATTTCTGTCAGATTAGAATAATTTGACAGGTTTAGATGTTGATGGGGGGGGTGGGACCATTTTGCTTCAGTTATTCTGCCCAGCTATTCTAATTAATCTCCACTTAATTTAAAGAAATTACTTACTGTATCTGATAATGAGTTAATTTGTAATTCAATTAGCAGCACCATTTGCAAGCCTTTAACGTGAACAAAAACACCTGCTGAACTGCTCAGCTTGCGTTATATGTGGGAGATGGCAAAACGGATCGTCCTCCCCTGGCATGCCAGGATGGGCAAGGCCAGGTCACACCACTGCCCACAAAGATGGACTGGTACCACCTGTCTCAAATACCACTAAAATTTTACTCCATATAAGTAGCTGTCAAATGGTGGCTAGGATGGGCTTTTTCCTTTAATGCTTTCTTATTTGGGTCATGATGTAAATATTGAGCTTCCAGTTTCTATACAAGTGAGGGAAATATACAGTGTAGGACAATCTGTTAAGCCTCTTGCAATCAAGCAGTGTCCTTGTGGATGGGTTGTTTTGACCCAGCTGTTAGCGAGAAGGTGTTCTCCCTCTCTTACAACACTAAAATATCATGCTGCTTCTACCCCCCTCACCCCTCCACCCGGGTTCTCTGGAGATTTCTGGCAGCCATTTAGCAAAGAAGTTAGGTCTATGGTTAATTTTGTTGTCTATAGTGCCATAGAAAAGAGAACGATGCACAGTAGAGTTCTGATTGTTAGAAATGCCCTGAAAGTTCTTTTTTCTTGGAAAATTTCAAATAAGGTGAATTTATTGGATGACTAGATCTTTTCAACTGTAATGTTGGCTAAACTGGAAGAGAAATTGCGTTGTAGCAAGTGCTCTCCCTGATATATAATTTATACAGTATATATTACTAATATTTTTGTTGCTTTAAACAGAAAATAAAGGTTTTGTTTTGAAAAGTTTATAATGAGAATACTGACAAAGAACAGCTCCATCTTAAAACAACAATAAAAACCCCAAAACAAAAAAAAAACCCAACCAAACAAAAACCCACCAAGTTGCTTTTGTTATGGAGGCAAGAGTCTGCAGATCAGTCACTTTCTAAAACTGTTTTACACCTGGTTGCTCTAATTAATTGAAAATGGGAAGCATGTTTCTTAGCTACATTAAACTATAATGGAGTGAAGAAGGTAGATGTAGTGTCGTCGACTCAAAATGCTTACACAAAGTACAAGTCCCTTGGTAAACTGACTTTTTTTTTGATAGGTATGGTAGTGTGACCTAAAATGAGGATAATGACATAACCAGAGTAGAAAAAGCAGGTCTGCATAAAAGCGGCACAACAGGAAGGGTGACATAGGGTATCGTAACACTTAGTTCACTGGGAAAGGAAAGGACAGAGGAGGGAAAAGAGATCGAGTGTCTGTATTTCCTACTCAACTGTGACTCAGGATGGGATTTAAGCCAAATGACCAGATTTAATGCTTCTAATCACTTTTTTCTTCTAAGGTTCTTTTTTTCCCTTCATGACTAGCACCATTTAAAAAAGACCTAACAGGCCAACGTTCATCTTAATTATTCTCTTTCAGGTTTGTGCGCGCTCACAATGCCAAGTATTCAAGGCGAGCCAGATTTTTCTGCCTTTGGCAAAGGGAATTAGATGCTTGCCCTTAACACTTATATCCTATGTGCTGTACGTCCACAGCCCCATTGAAGAGTGGCAATGTTAAAATGAGGTTATAGCTTCTGAATTTTTGTAGATGTTTAGAGTCACAACTAGATTACAGGACAGGCTAACGGGAGGAAGGTGGAGTAGAGCTTGACAGCCAGTTGAAGACTAGTAATACACGTATCACTTTAAATGTAAGAGTTGCTGGTTCATGCAGTAGTGGGTGCATCACTGGAGTGAGTCCTAAACATACACACCTTTGGTATCTGCATTCAGATGGCACCAGTTGCCTCTTAGAAAATTATTTTTGAATGAGCATCAATGTAAAATGACAGCCAGCTTGGCGGTTGTTTTTTTTTCTCTTTGGTTTTGGAGTGTTCTAGGGACTTGGAGGGTTTTTCCCAGGAATTGAAGCTGCTGTTTAGCCAGTCACTGGCTCCTGTTATTTCTTTGTCTACATGACTGGAAGGCCCTTACTCTGTGATGTTCTTTGAGAGCTCTTTATTTGTGGCTTTGGGGAACAGCAAACATAAAAACTCTAAAATTTTACCTCTAAAATTGGCATTGGATTAACTAAATAGACTGGGCAATGTAATTAAAATATCACAGTCATATCTTTTTGCCATTGACTTTTATGACTTACTGTTATTTCCATATTCCTAAAATACGGGTTCCTGAACCAGAATGCAATATTTAGAAATATATTTTCCTTTGTGTGCAACTCAGAATGACATTAGCTCTGCTAACTTAATGTTAGCTAAGGGCTCCTCTTGAACAACTTAACTCTGATCCTTAAACAGTCTCTAACTCATTTCACAGTTAGAGCCAATTTTTTTTTCCATATGGCGTATTAAACATGTAATCTTGGATTGTCGCCAGTTTACCTACTCACTTTTTCATCTTACTGCCAAAATAATCTTTGTGCCCTCTGCACTTTCACAAGTTTTTCTAGCTATACGTGCTTTGTTACTGAATTACATCAAACCCGATACCTTCAGGATTCCAGTAATTCAAGTCTGGTTTGCTGATGTCGGCTACGTCTGGTAGTAGCTGTACAACTGCAAGTCTTTGAATTTAGAAAGGAACTATTTAGGCTGTTATATAGTTCATTAGTACGTGCATTATAAAGATTTTTAATTATATTGCAAACATCTAAGTCATGGTAATACCATGGTAAAATGCTAGCTTGTATCGTTGTTGCCCTCATCGGTCAGGTCTTTGGCTTACTGTGCTTGAAAAGCAGAGGGAGACTTTTTCCAACTCAAATGTATTTGTTATCAAATACTTTGATAATCCAGTGCTAACTTTGAAGTTATTTTGTCTCGTGTTTATGTCAGACAATTACTTTCACGGGATCGTGGGATAATTCAGGTTCAAAGGGACCTCTTCTCCAACCTCCCCCAAGCAGTGTTAGTTGTGAGGTAAGGCGGCTCAGGGTGTTAACCACTCAGACCTTGAAAACTTTCAAGTGTGGAGACTGCATGGCCTGTCTGGGTCCCCGTTTCTCTGCTTAACTGTCTTCATGGTGAAAAGACTTCTCCTCTCCCTTTCACCTTCACACAGTTTTTATGAATATCCGTAGTGTTAGAAGTTAAGGGAGTTTTTTCATAGTCTTTATTAAGCTGGCCTAGCTTATTAGTCAATAAATATGAGGAAGTGATGCGACAACATGTAGGTATTAAAACAATGCAGGATACCGTTGCAAATCTGAAGTGGAAAGGTTTCATATAGGCTTTCCACTTTGACACAGAAAGGGGTTTTGTTGTGAAAACAGTTTCCATTCAAAACTGAAGAACTGTGACATATTTCCAGACAAATGAAATGTTGTAATATATTGTTCCGTAACAATATAATGTTCTGTATCTTCAGAACAGACATCTGAATGGATGAAGGTTGCTACTGCTGAATGTAGTTGTCACTATGCGATGAGTAGATGCTCCAAGTCTAGTTATTGCAAAAGGTACGCTGGGCTAGACAGCATCGGTTCGTGCTTCAGTTGGCAGAAAAGCTGTGCCGTCCCTGGGGAGCCTGATCCAAGGCAGAGGGAAAGCTTTTCCAGAGCTGAGCTCTTTCCAGTAGAGGAAATGACATCTGCTTGTATTGTTTTATACCTGTTCTGAGAGTCTCTGCTGAATAGTCTACTGCGTTGGCGTCCGAGGCTGCCAACCCAGCGTACCTCACAAGCACTGCAATTTTGCTGTAATCCCTCCCATGTGAATTGAGGCACACTCTCTGTGTGAATTACTGGGAAGAAAGATGGGAATCACGTTGTTCTAGCGGAAGCACTTTAGGAGCAGATACCGAGTGCGGGGGATGATACCTGCATTGATCATAACACCAGCTCTGTTCTAAAGCGCTGTCCCTTTGTCTCCTGTGGCAGACTTAAGGGAGTGCTTTGTTTGGTTTATTAAACTTCCTTTTTCCTCCAGGTCTTAAGTTCTTCTCAGTCTCCTCTTCCTTTTAGTGCTGAGGAAAACAGAAGCCCTCACAGGAAAATACTTGATAGGTCGTTTACTCAGTAGAAGTCCAACAATGTCGCTAAGAGAAGGGGAGCCAAATTCAAAGCAATGTATAAGTGTTCATAATGATAGACTTCAAGCTGTCTTGATGACAATATTACAATTGTTTTTTATTGCAGCTTTAAAATACTGGTGTCCACATTTAACATATCACCCCACTCTAGGGCAGAAACAAAGTATTTTAATGTTAGTTTTTCAGCGGAGGCCTTTGTTAGGGTATGTGAAGTCATAGACGATGTCTGAAATGGGTCTAAAGGTTTGCTAGCGTGAACACTTTAAAAGTCTTGGTATAAAGCCCAAAGCCTGTGTTGTAAAAAGTGTGATTAAAAGCACTGTTGTTGCACTAGGTCGGGTGAGATGTCCAGCCAGCTTGTGTCTTATTTCTAACAATAGCCACTCGAGGATACTTAAGGAAAGAGCATTAAAAAGGGTGTGAAGTTGAGGATGATCCTTTCCCTGGTACATCTCCAATTTAAGGACTTCCTGGGGCAGTATGCATTTTTCAGTGCTCTGGAAAGTGTCAGGGTGGCATACTTATGTGTATAGGCTTGTTTTGATCACTAGTTACATAAATACGGTGCTAAAATAGAACTAGTGTTTGTCATCTTTTCTACCCTAATAATTTATTTCAAAGTTTATCAGAAAAACTGCATTCAATCTGGGAAATCAAGACTGATAGTTAAACTGTAAAAATCTTAAGAATAGGAGTGTTCAGCTAAGGCATGCACATAACCTAAATGCAGTCCTTTGCCAATAGTACACATTAATTATGATTTAAGTATTTTAAATATGGTCTTAGTTTGGATTAGCTGCAAAAAATGCAGCTTGTTTTTGGAAGACTCATCAAATTGTTCTTTTTTGTTTCCATCACTATAGGGCAGAGTTAAGGCTGTTTGGATGCCCTCAACTGTAATTATGCAATTGCAAGCAATTTATCCAATGTTTACATGCATATAATACATTGTATATTAACTTCATTGACCCTAATGCGCTTTGGATCAGGTCCAACATAGATGTGTTGCTGAATTTGTAAAATGCTTTGGGATACTTCAGATAAAAGGCACTGTGATAAAGTGGGAGTTAGTAATTATCATAAGCACGAGGAAGTAGTTATACTTGACTCTAACCATTGACCCATAACTCTTGGAAAGAAATTGAAAGCTAAATGATAGATACTGCAGAGTAGCATGCCATCAGAAAAGCTATGCAATTTCATAGTCCGTAATCTAACTACCTGGTTCTGAAGGCAGAAGGCGAGATATTTTTGTCTGGTTATGGTTAAACAAAGTGCCAAGTATTTCTTTTTCCGACTTGCTCTTTGCATGCTGAGCTCTGCAGTCATCTGAAGCATGTTGCAGCCTCCAAAGCGTCAGTATGACCGGCTGCGCTGTTTTAAAGACAATTCCATTCTGCAATGTCCTCCTTCCTTTCAGCTGTGGTGACCATCCATTCTTTGTATTGCTTGAGCACAGTGATACACAATGCACATGAAGCACGGTCTTGGTAATCCTTCTGGTGATTTGGTGTTGGCATTTGCCTTCATGAAATTACTCGGCTGAGTGTCAGCAAGACTGCAGATTGACATGGTCAGATACCCGGCAGAACAGGGATTTGCAACGCTCCAAATCTCATGAAATCTGGGCATCATCCATTTGGCTGCCAGCAATGAAACCTGATGAGCAAGAGACAAGCAGAATGTATCCAAGAAGTTACAGTACAATGTGTCTCACTGAAGCCAAATTAGGAGGAATGCAAGTGGTTTTGCTAAGCGTGTGCTTGCATCCAAGTGTAAGGAAGGTAAGCGTATTGCTTCTGAGGTAAGGAAGGAAGAGAAAACTTGCCAGTCTGGTCTGTACAGGCAGCAGGTACTAAGTACATCTTATTATTTTCTTGGAATTTGTTTCTTTTTTTAAAGTAGTCTTTTTTGCTTTTGATTGTTCAACCCCTGTATCTTTGTATAGAAAACTCTATCGAAGATGATCACAATGCTAACTACCAATCACACAACGTCATGATAGTATAGCCAAGAGGTTTCTGGATAGCAGAACAAACATGAAAACACTTACAGGGTCTTGCATTAAAAACTTCAATAACTTTCAAACAATCGTGACTCTTCTATCGAAAATGGATAGTGGTGAAAGGAACTTGGGGAAGAAGGCATTTCTTCCAAAGACCTGGAGGGGGGAAAGGCGGTGCCGTTTCAAATGTGAAGCGCAGCATGCTGCTGACATCAGCCTATCTCTGCAAAATTATTTCTGAAAATAAGGTCCTGAGGTGATGTATAGTTCCCATCTCTCTTGAAAGGATCGTGCTGTCTGTGGCTTAGGAACATGAATTCGTTAGCAGGGTGTTGCTTGTCCCCTTGTTAGGGTGTCCCTCTTCTGCAGAGCAGTGGTAGGTGCCCTTTGGATTGTTGTTCAGCTGTGGTGTTGTGGAAGGACCTGGAGGTACCACCGACAAAAGGGGTGAACTTCCTCTCCGTATCCTGGTACTTAAGGACTTTGCCGCCATATTGGAAATATGAGTTATTATATTTCCCATATTATACAGGAAATATTTGTCCTGGTGAGTAGTTAGCATGTCATAGCAAAGGCCACAAAAAATACATCTTTAGAAAACAGAGATATGAACCATCTTTTTCCTGGGGTGCCAGGTCTTGTGTACAAAAGTTATTCCTCACTGATGCAGATGTCCCAGTGGAAGTCCCTAAAATGCAAATATCCTTAGTAAGAAGGTGGATGTCTGTCAGAACCATCCATGTCACTTACAGGGCTGCTGTGTTTCTGGATAGAAAACATCCTTGATGTATTTAAAGACAAAACAAGCCCCCTCCCCGCCCCCCACCTCACAGCAAGGAGTTCAAAGCCTCCTTTCCCAATGAGAAAGAAGTTAAGTGTGCTGTGTGGCAGTAAATATAATCTGCTTACAGAGAGGGCATATTTTTTGCCAGTGAAGCAATTTATTTAGAAAAACAGACATATCAATCTAAGGTAATTACAAATTGCAACAGGAAAATTAAAGTAAGTACCTCAGAGGCACTTGTTGTGGAAGGAATTTTCAAATAGAAACATACCGGGTAGAAAAATACAATACGTATTGTTTCTGTCCACAGTCTAGATTAGTTGCTGCATTAATGTGCGCTAATGTACTTTTATGCACTCCTGCTAATCATATCCAGAGCCCTTCTGAAGTAAATAAAGACTCTCTCTGTTCCAGCTAGTCCTGTTGTACAAAGCATAGCACTAATCAAGCAAGTTATCAGTGTAATTAGGGAATGGAAATCACTAGGGGCATCATGCATTATGATTTGTCTGCTCTATTTTTAAGATCCTGAAATGCAAATAGGTAATAAATTGTGTTAGTCGTAAATTGGTTTTACTTTATGTTGAAATTAGTATGAGACAAGCACCCAAATGGCACAGATTGACAGAAATCGCTGGCTTCTTTCATCCCTTCCCCCCTCCCACTCCCCATGCATGATGCGTTACTGAAGCACCTAACCCTATTTCCTTGCCAGAAAGACAAGAATGGAGCTTCTGTTAGGTCCTGTGCGATCCTAGAGGCAGATGCTTTTCTCTGCCTTGCAGTGCAGGGAAGGGAGGGGCAGAGGGGAGAAATCGGAGGGAGTCGGGAAAGCAGGTGCAATGATCTGTGCAAAACACTCTGAAATGCCCGTTCTGCCGGAGGATGTCTCCGAGTCTGGGGGAGGGAGGGTGTCCTCAGGCTGGAAGTGAGAATTTGCTCGTTTTACTTGACGAATTACCAGCAGGAAATCTCTGGCAGGAGCTAAAGCCTGAGTGGTGTCTTCCCGTTTGGAGCTCCGAAAGTGGTGTAGAATAAAGCGTGCAACCACGGAGGCCATCAGTGCAAACTAAATAGCTACGCGCGTTGGCTTGGGTGGATGAGGAGAGTGACAGCGGCTAAACTGCTTGACTTAAAAAGTAGGAAGGTCGTTGCACATGGGGAACAATCATCTCTTCCACGTTTGTTTGCCTGACCCATTCGTGTTTTGGCTAGAGCACAGACTTAAATTCGCAGAATGACTTATTGTGGCTTCTTCTGTGTTTCCATTTACAACCTCAGAAAACTCTTGTTATAAAACCACGTCTGTGTCATTTGGGAGGATGTAGAACCACATGTTCTGGAAAGCAGTAACTAAAGACGATCCATGCATGTAGGAACAAAGGAGATGTGGTCTGAACCAAGAGGAAAGCTCGCATTGTTTGTTTGATTGGTTTTTTAAAGCAGTTTTTACTTAACAAAGAAATTTAGTCAAATATTCGTAGTCCCTGAGACAAGTCTGTGCAAAGCTATGGTGGAAAAATGCCACACAGGAGGATAGGAGGTCCCTTACCAAAGTCCCAGAGGAAGGTAATTGTACAAGCAGAGAATGATCTGGCCCGCAGTACTTGTAACTTCAAATTTTGTTAATTATAATGTATTCCCACCCCCTCATAAAGTAATGGAACTGGTATCAAGTGACAGGTGACCACTAACAGTTTTTAATCCAAATGTTGGTATTGAGGATGTGAACAGCTTCATCCCTGTGGAGCGCAGGTGACATTTCTGTTCTACACATGAATGATTTCAAAGACTGAACATGTCCCATGTGTTCTACAAGTAGGAAAATAACCTAAAAGTATTTGAATGCACTTTATTTTCTCTGAATTGTTTGCTTATCTCCAAATGATATAAACCAGGCACATGTGAGGTCTTTTTTTTTTTTTTTGGGGGGGGGGGGGGGGGGGGGGGGGG
>RSEF01000007.1:765250-806556 GCA_003993805.1 Himantopus leucocephalus | reverse complement strand
TGGTGGTGGTGGTGGTGAAGCGTTGGTGTCTGTGTCTCATAAATAGCTCTCTCCAAATGAATATCCAGGCCTAGCAGCTCTGAATAAAGAGTAGTTGTTAAAGGGTACACAGGTGGATGCAGAGAGCAGCAATTTATCCACAGTTAGCTCAGAAAGAAAACTGTCTTTCCACGTGTGTATTGACCAGCGCATCCCAGGAGTATCTGCTGTCAGGTAATCTATCGATTGCGGACAGATTGTTGCAGGAAATAGGAGAAGTTATAAGTCAAAATATGGTTCCCTTAAGAAGATACCAGCAACTGGAGATGATCAAAATTATTAACTGCTAATAAGTTAGCTGACATGTTTGATCATCTCCCTCCCCCTTCCCTCAGCCCAATTCCTGAAAACACGTGGCGTTCAGATCTGTGTTTTTTCGGAGTGTTTGAATAAAGTGGGTTCATTTTTTCAGCCTTTCAGCAGTAGATAAATCAATAATTTTGATCCTGAGGGGAAGGAGGTAACACTGCCAGCCGGCTGTTGGTCTTGAGACGCAGCTTGTGGGAATCACCTGCTGAGAAAGGGATGTGCAGGTAAAACATATTCAAGCTGCAGTGAAAGGGAAATGTGAGCAGTGAAACTAAACGTAGCAACAAAGTTAGTGGAAACCAGCAAGGAATAAGGGCTGCAGATGTTGGCCGGACTGAATGAGCCAAAGGATGCTATCTGTCTATGGCTGCTCTCCCTCTGCATTTGTTGTGTCTGCTAGTCTTTGGACATCTGTGTTTTATGGGGGGTTTGTGTCCATTTTCTTTTAAGGCTATTTTCAAAATGAGAAGCCTGGGATTTGTTAAAATGAAATACAAATATTATTGAGGTTTTTGGTATTACAGTGTTTTTGCTATTGGGCTGGTCTAATTTATGATCAGTAACTTTTCTTGGCATCTCTTCATTGTTTGATGTTAACTAAGTGAAACACTCAAACTGCAAATATTAATATGAATTACAGGTCGTTTGAAAAGAGAAAAGGCTTTCACTTTCCACATTAACAACTTCTAGGAGGAATATCTTGTTTGGAGGGAGGGAAATAAAAAAAAAAAATAAAAACAAACAAACAATGAAACCCCCCAAAACCCCACACCACAAACAAAAACCCCACCTCCAAATATTTATACTGGAATGAATTACCAGTTGTTTTGTGACATGAACACACATCTGCACCAAACAAGCATGTGCTAAAATAATACCACAAATGAGTATTTCTTGCAGTAGGTATCCAGTTCCATATAACATATCAGTGAATTATCAGTGTATTGTTACTATTAATGTACGTAGAGGAAGATTTTTATTCTAAACCAAGTTGTGATTTGTCAAGAGTTGGGGAAACTACCCTGTTAGATAAGATTAGCGTGACAGCCTTATTTCTGCTTCCTGACATATGCATTGCACACCTTCCTCCATGCTTTCTCTTTATTCCACACTGCTTGCTTTGGGGCCTTATTTGTGAAGCACCTAGCTAAATGCATTGCTGAATAGGAACCAAGATACAGTAGGTGCCTTAAGATCCTGATTTAGCAGAATGTGTAAGCAGGGGCTAAAATCTGAGTGTGCTCTTAGCTCTCTGCAGAGGAATTCGGGAAAGCATGTGCTCAGAGGCCCCGGCTGAGTGAACCGACTTATCATGCTCGGTTTCCATGAGCAGTACGGTCTTTCCGCATCAATAACAAAGCACTTAGAGCACTGATTAAGCAACTCGCACATCACATCGGAGGCAAGATTAGCTTCAGTTGATCATATCTTTAGCAGCTTCTGTCTCCTTTATACTTTTCTCCGCTCCTTTCACAGTAAACAAAAAGAATGTGTTTTTACACCTCTGAGAGAAATGGATTTGGGTTTCTCTTGAGATGTTACCCTCCCATTTAGACAGGATCTGCTAGCAGCTGGGATAATCAACAATATCTTCATATGTGCTATTCAAGTCATCAGTGTCAGGAGGTCACATACTTCTCCCCTCTCTATTAAAAAGAGTGGAGGAGGTGAAGGAATTATGTCATTTTAAAAAACCTCTTAATAACTAAAAAGTATACTTTATTGAAGCATCTACCAGCCAGTGCTTTATTATACAATCCAGCGTACCCCTATAAAACTCCAGTCCCAAAGCAAAATATGAGATGACAAAACCCTTTTAGTCCAGAAACACAGCTGAACTGCAGCTCTATTGCTATGCAGAGAACCTCATCTCTCTGTAATGTGTGCTGCTATTGCAGTGATTGACATGTAGTCCCAACTGCATGCTTTGGATGGGGACCTCAACCTCCATTTGATGGTACAAGCCTAGTAATTTCGGATAAGAACACGGTGTCCTCTGAGTGCTTATTGGAATAGAATCTGCTTTTTCAAGAGTATCACGTAAAATCTGGCTGTTTCGTTGACACCAGTGCTTCAGTACTCTGTCATAAGAACATTAGGTCACATCCGGGTCCTCTGGGTCCCATTTTAGTCAAGAGTATAACTTCTCTCCACCTTTAATCTTCTTCCCAAATCCCCTTCCTCAGGTGAAAAGCAAAGACCAAGCTGCAAGGCTCATGTAGCATTCCATTTCACGCTGGACCTCACTGGTTTCTGTAGATTGCAGTCTTAATGGGTACAATGATAGAGGCCGGTGGCACGATTCAGTGCCTATGTTTGCCCCGGGATCACCATCAGTCCATCATTTTCTTTCATGTTGCACTGCTAGTTCAAAAAAATTGAATCTAAATCGGAGAAGGGGGGGCAGAGGAGGCAGACATTTTTGGGGAGTAGCTGATAGCAGCCTTTGTGTACCCCCAAAAATGTCAGTTCAGACAATGTATCCAGATGAAGAAAATCAAATTTTGCAGGCGCCATGGGTAAGTAAATGTATTCCTTTCCACCTGTGTCCAAAGAACGTGGAGCTCCATGTTCACAGGCCTGAAACACAGTTGCGGTTAATGCTTCCACAATATCTTGGATGCAGAAGGACAGCAGTCTTTAGGTTCTGGGACACTTTAAGAACAGACTTTTGTCCCTGTGGTCTCTGAAGTTGTCTACCTTATTTCTTGGATCCTCCCAGTGCAGTACGTCTGAGCAGACACCACAGGATTTGCAGGGCAATGCAAAATATCATTGGAGATACCAGTCCCAAAGAAAGACAGGTGAATGTATGATAGATACCAAAAGGTCAAATTCTGCACTGACATTTACAAAGACGTCTCTGTAGGTCTTGATATTTTTTTCTATTATCCCTGTGCTTACATTTTATATTCATGTTGTCTAGATCCTACAGTTCCCACCTCCAAGCATACCTCTTATTTTAACCATCTCTTTATACCTGTTCTTTCCTATGTGTGCCTATATATTAAAATAATTTCTATATATCCAGCTATACATTTATATGAAGTTACTTAGAGGTGGTCAGTTTGGAGCACCACAAAAGCAAGAGTTTGTTTATAGAATGTTAGCTAAAACCCTGGCTTTCTCATAAATCAAATCCAGTAAAGGTCTGGTAGATAACCTGGGAAACCTTGAAAGAGGGAATCGTGTGGGAGAGCCCTACATCCCAGGCACAGCGACCAACCAAACACTAACAGTCATAGCTGTGGAGTTGAGACCAAAATGCAAGGAGAATTGCTGTGATGAGGTCAGGCTGCAATAGGAAACAAGCATAAAAAAATGGAAAATCATTAAGCCGAGGCTGGATGGGAGCAATTTCTAAATTCCTTGCAGGGATTTTTTTATTCAAAAGTGAACAACAGAGGCAAAAGTATGTAGTCTGCTAAGGCTCAAGTTATGGTGCTTTGTGGGTACCATGTAGTTAAAAGAAGTCTTGTCCTATTTCCTAATGGTAGCTAGTTAATAATCAAGATGATTAACTGCAAAATAGCCAAAAGACTAAGCTTATCATTAAGTGGAGAATTTTCAAAAACCAGGAAGTAGTCTGAACTCTGAAGTTTGCTCTTCTCTGCCTTTGTGAATGCATCAGTAACTTACATTCCTTATTATTGCCCGCAAATCATGGGATATGGCATCTTTGAGAATCTGTACGTCCAGTGTTGTGTTACATTGACTGTAATTCACAAGGTGATGTTCGAAGAATCATAAAAAGAATCATCTAGGTTGGAAGGGATCCTTAAAATCATCAAGTCCAACCATCAACCTGACGCTGCCAAAACCACCACTAAGCCGTGTCCCTAAGCACCACGTCTACCCGTCTTTTAAATACCTCCAGGGATGGCGACTCCACCAAAGTTGAGGTCTAATTTGTTTGGAAATGCTAAAGTTCTTTGTGCCCCCTTAATTTTATGTCCTTATTCATGCTCTAAAATACACTGTTTTAAAGTATCTGATAACATGCATTAATATGCTGCTTCTCTTTCTTCCTGAGTCTGGGTTGTCAGAGCATTTTGCAAAGTAGAAAGAGTTTCAGACTTAGAACATAGCACAGTTTTAGGTTGCAGAGGGGCACTTGCCTTGTCACAGCTTCCTAAGCGATGGGCAATTGCTTAACAGGGTCTTTCTGCAGCTGGTATGTTGGAAGCATTACTGTCACCTCGTGTATCTTCCTCTAAGTCAGAAGGACATATCTGGCTACTAAAATCTAACATCTAAATAATGATGTGAGCTGCTAGTGAAGTTGCATGTGAAACAACTTCAGTTAAAGGTATTTCTGTGCTTTTTCCTTCTTTTGTAGGCTTCAACCCCTTGCCCTCAACAAGAATGTGATAGCAAATTAAACACATTCATAGGCACTGCAGGACAAGATAGTGTAACTGAACTGGGAATAATCTTGGAGTGATTGCAATGCTCACTCTAAGAAACTCAGATTTTCTCCTTCTTTTCTTTTCCACCCTTTTGTGGTTTAGTTGCTTCATCATCAAAAACTGGGTCACTCAGAGTGTTCATTTGTTTTTCAAAACATTCTGGAGTTAACACTGCCGTAGAAACTCAAAGCATTCTTATTATAATAATATTGCTAATCATAAAATGATATGTGATTAAGAGCAAATTAAGTAGTAAAACTAAATAATCGAGTGAATAAAAAGATCATTAATCTGAGCAGAAGGTGATATTAGGAGCTTTAAACCACTAAGAAACAAGTTTTCTATCAGAGTAACAAATAGATTCTCTAAACTGAGATCTTTATCTCATAGCTTGTACTCAAAAAGCAGTTCTTCACTTGTAAGGGAGGCAGATCTTTAAATTCTCAGAATGTAGTAGCAAGTTCCCTTTCTTGTCTGTCTGCAAGGCGAACATGATTGGGAAAGAGATACAGATAAATAAAGGGATATTGTAGTGTCATTGATGACAAAGTGTGATCTGATTTTGTTGTTGGGCTCTTTAAGTAGAGTGGTAAAACTCAATTTGTATGTAAAGTGACTTTCCCTTTTTGGTTCCTCTCCCTTTTTAGAGTATATATGGAGAATAACTTGTTCTACTGCTGTTGTCTCCTTTCACAGGTGAGTTTTGATCAGAACTAAGCTACTGATGTCAGATAACATTTATTCTGTTTCATTCAAGCTCTATAAAATGGCCACAGAAAGCTTTCCAGAGGTGGAAATATTTACGTGATCTCTGCCAAAGAGCAAGTGTTTGCTCACCTTAGATCTGCAGCCTTACTTCTGGAATTAGCCCTGGGTGCTCATGAATCGGATCTCTGAATTGGTGCATCCCAACATGGTTTTTGTTCATGCAAGTGCAAACCTTTGTGTACATGGAGCAGTTTTGTAGCTTTTGTCTCTTACATAACTGGGTTCTCTTTGCATTCCCGTGTTGCCTATGTTTTTTGCTCTTGTGCATAATACAGCTTGCTTCACTTCTGCCGTACTGCAGTTTGTGATTGCTGCTGGATGAAAGATTCAATATTTCTCTGATTTTAGTTTTCCATGACAAGTTAATGACTCCAGGTCATTCTTGAATAAGACTTTATTTGGCATGACACTGTATTTACTGTAAAAGGAAGAATAGGACAGGAATCACCTTTTTATTTGAAATAACAAAATATAATGTAGAAAAGAGGAAAAAAAATGCAAGTTTATGTAAATACTTCAATGGAGCCAGCAGTAGACTAGCTAGCTAGATACCTGAATCAGATGAAACTTTCCCATTGATAAAATATCAAACATAGAAGTTGTAGACCAATGTTTTAGAGGAAAAACTCTTTTTCAGATTTTAAGACATTAAAGGATATTACTGCTGAGGATTAGATTTGCAACTAAAAGATGCTATTGTCTTGATGGAAAACAAAGCACTGACAGTTTTATAAAGCTCAAGCAGCTGTGCATAACTGCAAACCAGATGTTACAGCACGCTTTTGATCTAGCCACTCAGCCAATACACACATTGGGAATGAACACCTTCTGAAAATAGTTTTCAGGAGGGGAATGAGGTTCATCCATTCTCTCTGAATAAATACAGTTCTCTTCGCTTGTCTCCCTTATTGCTCTCATCCTATGAACTATATGTATGAGGGCCAGCTTTTTTTCTATGCAGAGAAGTAAGGCTTGTTGCTGGCTTCTCTAGCTAAGAAGCTTCTGTCTGTAACAATTTCACCAACAATGAGGATGTTTATTGAGTAGATACCCACTAGAGGTTGGGCATTTCAATTACAGAACATCACTCCTTGCCAGAGCCTACCATAACAGATGTCTCATTTCCTAATACAGTACTGAATTCTCCCTGACATCTGAATTTTCATCATGGAAATGCTCTTCTGCAAATACAGAGGCAAACTAAATTAATCTGCTGTGCTCCAAGTGGAGGAGAAAGGGTCTGAGCCTTTTATTTTTTTTGTGATGTATAAAACATGGCAAATAGCAAAACCCTTGATGGCTGTGTTATGGCTGTTGTTTGTTTTTTAAGTAGTAGAAAAGTATTCTGAAGACATACAGAAATGCAAAACAGGCTAAGCCATGAGAACTATCTGATGGGATATGTGATGAAAAGCAGGTGTACTGTGTAGGAGGACAATGGAATAGCCTCCAGCACTTTATTTATGAGAAGTCCTTTATCTCTGTCTCTCTACAGCAGATGTGTGGCAAAACTGTCTTTTCAAAAGTGGATCAAACAATGCTACCAACACATTCTTCTTATCTCCCATTTATCCTTCCATGTCCATCATACAACCCGTTTATTTTAGGCTCCAAGAAAAGTTGAGAAATTTTCTTGATTTCAATGACACCTTCTTTTGCTTCAGAGTAATTGGTGCGCAAAGTGTGATATCTTTTAAAAAAAGCTGTTATCTAATGCAGTGAAAGCAGTGGAGAGGCAAGGGATACCCTTTAGTGGCAGTACAGCTGCTACCTTATATGAATGCTATGGATTATCAAATGTGATTTCTGGTCTTCTTGGTCTTTTCAGACAAGATCTATGGGTGACAGTCCCAAAAGCAAGTAAATTAAATAGATGTGGGCACAGAAACATAATGTCTCTTTGTACCAAAATACTCTGCCTGGAGTCATCAGAAAGACTCCAGTTTGCCAACTACTACTTAAGTGCCCTGTGCATCCATAGGGGTATTTTCTAATGCTGAGATGCATCGAGGAACTGAGTTGAGACCTGGGTTGTCCTTTCCTGAAGCCATTTGAACATCCTTGTACACTTTCCCTGTCCTACCCTATTTTGAATAGAAGCATATTACAGCGAGGCATCAGGTTCTGTTTACTTGGTGGTGAAGAGAAACAGCCATTAGTTGGACATTTTTCCTCAAAAAAGACACAATCTCTTGTTTAAAATCCTAATGAGACCAGCCTTGCCATTATTAGATCCTTTTGTCAAAACCTCAGATATCATGTCTCTAGGGAGAAAAATGAGGGGGGCTGGGGGTGGAGAAGGGGGCAAGTAATGATGGGGGAATAGCTAGAAATTACAGTCCACAGAAATGCGGCAGCTTAGGCTCATCCAGTTCTGCATTTGGGTCCATCTCTGTTCTCACTGAAATCAGTGGCACGGTTCCCACTTCCTGCAAAAGGATGAGGACGAATGCTGAACCTACAGAACTGTCTGTTTTCTGAGGGTACGTGTTTTGGAGATGAAGAGAAATGGGAAAATCCTCAAACACGCTGTCAGCAATTGTGCAATTGACTATTTGACCACTGCTGCGTGATAGCCACAGACTAAAGGCATTGGGCCTTTAGCTTGCTGTAGGTCAAACGTTGCTCTTCTCCACGCAGCTTTACAAAGCTGTGGAATAGACTTTCCAAGACAAATGTGCAAAGAGAAACAGAGTAACTGGGATCAGCTGTAGCCATGAATTTTATGAATGGTTTGTTGGAAAGAGCATTAAATGGTAACATCGGTCCAAATACGAGGTCTGCATTGTTTCTGTTCCAAGCCTGCAGATGGGTAATTCTCTATGCAAGAGGTTTTCATGGCCAACATTTCAAGCGGTTGTATTTGCCTTGGGCTAGCTTTCTTTAAAACGAGAAAAATCTTAACTTTTTGTGTCAGGAAGTCTTTATTTCTGTTGGATAGAGTGTAAAGAGAGGAACCAAAGAAAAAAAGCTGCCTGAGGACTTTTCTTCTCCCTGCCCCCCCACCCCTTAAGGGAGAGAGGTAACACAGGAATCTCTAGTTAAACTGGAAAGTGGCAACTGAAAGTTGGATAGGAATGCATCTTTCATAAAATGTGTGCTAAGCTATGGAAGTCAATGCCACAAGATGTCATCCTAGCTAGAAATGTAGAAAGAGCTAGGAAAGTGGCTGAAGTATTAATAAATTTTGAAATACTTACTTAAAAAGAAAGCCTTAAAAGACATCGAAGGCTTTGTGGTTGGTATAAGCTAGACCATAGCGAGAGAACTCCTCTGTGCATCATCCTTGCTTCTCTCTTTCCTTCCTCTCTTCTTTCCATCCGCAGCTGTTGTCCCACTCGCATAGTCAAACACAAAACTCTAAATCAAAGTAATGTGTTTTCCATTTTGGATAAACTGAGCCAGCTCAGTCATGAGCGGCGGTTTCAAATGAGACAACGTTGAAGTATTACTCCACATTTGCCATACAACGAGCTGTGAGTTAACGTTCCTAGGTGTCCACCTTTCTTTTTTCTGATTTCTGTTTGTATTTAGCAGACAACAAAAGCAGCATGCTGGTGATGTGCACTGACTTACAGCAGCTGTCTGGCTGGAAAGGTTCTGCCTTAGCATGCTTGACGATACTTCCCTCATTTTATTCTGTCCTTTCTTGTAATGGGGCAAATGAGCCTTCCTAAAGTAAGATGCTTCACCTGATGCTTAAATGACTGTGAAGCTGATGACGGGTTCTCATGTGCATGTTCCATATCTGCTTGCATGCACGCATACATACTGCTTGTTAGATCTTAAAATGCAATTCCACTCTAGGGAATGTTTTCCTTTCTCCCACAGGGAAGCTTTTAAATATCTGTATTTAAATAAATGTAAAAACCTCTGCTAATTAATTCACAATAATAAATTTAAAATGTTAATTTTCTCACCCATGTCCACTTAACATTGTGGATAATGAAGACAGGTGATGTGAGCAGCACTAAAATTTCCATCTAATCAACACCAAGATGAGCCGTACGCTTGTAAGAGCGAGATGACACAACAGTGTAACCACACACATGATAGCCCAAACATTTTTTCCCCAAAACTGCAAATGTATTTTCAACAAAAAGGTTAATATTTTTGCCTTCTATTTTGTCCCACAAGCGTCACTGGTAAAGTTTAGGGGTTGCTTGCCCCTTTCAACTGTAGCCTCGAAATACGAAAATGCAACATTGCCATGGTAACGAGCTGCTTCTACCATCCATAAAAATAAAGGGCCAGCTATTTGTTTCCAATGATAACATCTTGTGTTTAACTGCTTTGAGCAGTGCTGACAGGGTCAATCCTTGTTACAATAGTCAGTTCTCCTTGGTCAAACAATGAAAAACACTACCTGTTAAAACTGACTGTGATGGACACAATCATAAATCCTTAACATTAACTGATATTTTTTTTTTAATGCTGTAAACAATTAAATGGGTAAAGTACCCTTCTGACCGCCTCCCACGCGAGGTGCAGAGCACTCATGTTGGTTTCTTATTTGGAGAAACATATGGTGGTGAATTTAAAGTATTTTGGGGGTTTCAAATAAGGTTTCAATCCAGAGTGCTTTACTGTCTAAGATGGAAATGTCCTGGTGAGACACAGTCTGGTGAGAAATACCAGAGACTGCCATCTAGGACATTTCATACCAGTAGAAGTAAAATACAGTCATTACGAAAATGTACACAGCCCTCTGGCCTAAAAGATCATTGCGTTGTGTTCTCTGGTAGGATTTCTGGCAACCTTCTTGTTGACCTTCCTGCTGCTGTACCCAAATGCTTCACACGTGCCCTGTTGAAGGACAATACCGTTCTCCTTAATATACAGGCTGCAAAATGAAACACAGAATGGTGAATGGGAGTATTTTTACATAAATGTACTTTCACGTATTTAGAGCAGATCGTGCTGGAAATTACAGGTGAATACCTAGCTGGGTTGCAGAGTTTAGTCAAAGGTTTGGAGCTGCAAATCCAACTGTCTCCTCATACCTCTAAGTACCTAAATATACTAAGTGGGGGAGAAGGGTGTTAAGACCTGGGCTGAAGTGACTTGACTGCCATAGCCCAAGAAACACCCCATAGCAGTGAGATGGGCAAGGAATGCAAATTGCTTCCAGCAAGAGACAGGGGAAGACGGAGGAAAGAGCATAGCATGGGCATCTGGGGACTCATGAGAAGTCTGGAGGGTTTTCTCTTTCACTGGATGAAAGAGTCACAGTCCTTCCCCGTGATGCTGCCACTGCTTTCATGGCTTGTAGGTGTGAAGAGGTGTGCCCGGGTCCAGGCTGTGTTTCCTGCTGCACAGAACTCAGCAGGACATGTAGCAGGAGAGGGGGGTTCTCCACCCCCAGAGTCCTGCTCCCCAGCAGGACCATGCAGCCACATTGGCTCTGAGAGCCCACCCTTGGCATCACTGCATGGGAAGCAGTTTTCGATCCAACATCTTGAATGGGGCAGCCAAGCACAGAAGACCAACAGTCTCTTCAGGGTGGTGTTATTTCCTTTCATAATAAAAGGAAATTAACAGTTGAGAGGGCCTGAACGACAGTAGGTAATGCAGGATAAAGGGTACGCCTGTGCTTGATGGGTTGTTTTGAGGATGAACAATACCAGCTCACTGCACTAGCGTCTGACTCTAGGAACACTTCCCTGTGAGCTCGCTGGTGGTAAAACTGAGTGTAGCTGCCATGCAAGGACTTGAACTTCTAGAGTTAGTAAATGAACGCTCGTGATTAGTGCAATGAATTATGTTGGCTTTTTTAATCATTATTACTTTTATTTTCCATTTGTTTTGGACTAAAGTCAAGGCATACTAGTGTTCAAGTTTTCCTTATTGTGAAATGCTCGCTAGTTATTCTCACTGTCATTCAGGTGAATTTGGGTACATCAAGCTTAAAAATTGGTCCTCCCCAGCAGAGACACTGTTTTGGGACATGGATGTTTTAGAAAGGTTGTCTGCAGTGACAGTGCTTTGGAACTTAAGTGTACATCAATACCAATTGGAATCTGTATGTATTGTTCTTAAAACATAACTCATGTACAGACATCTAGAGCTTGGGGCAGACTCAATAAATCAAAATAATTACAATTAACGCTAAATATTCATTACAGGACCTGCCACTGTGGTAAAATGTACACTTTTGAAGTGTACCAGGTGTTTCAGTAATGTGCCAAAATGCATGTGCTGCCAATATGTCCATATTTCACAGTGAAAGCTAAGCTTTGCTTAAGGTCCGAGGGGCGTGAAACCATGTTACTCATTGGTTAATAGCAGGCTTCATCCACTGACAAGTCAGCCCATTGATACACAGCATGCAATGATAGCTGTTACCGCAAATGGACAAAAAATATGGGTTTAAATAACTTATATGGCTTTTTACACTCTTGGCGTACAAGCATTATCTTGTGCAAAGGTTATTCAGGGCCACTCCATCCCTTTCTGTACTTTGCTTAATTGGACTCCAAAAGCATTTGATGGATAAAAAGATGCTTCTGCAAGCGCATTTGAATTGAGGTCTTTGAGATTTCAGAGAATTTTCTCCTCCCTTCACCAGTTTATAACAGAAGGCACCTGGGGAGCGCTTTTCATTCCTCTAGCCATAACTTGTGGGCTTGATCAGTGGCAGGAGGATAAGTCAGACAGTGTCTCTTTATGTTGACGAGTAGTTGCCTTTGAAGCAATGATGCGGTGCCATCCTGGGGTGATGGGAGTCCTTAGGAGGCCTATCTTCCTATCCCTTTCAGGAGACCAAAGGAAATAACTGGCTTGCAATGGTTGCCAACAGTGCAAACACCGAGAGGGCTGTTGTGGTTCTCAGCTGATGACTCCATGGGACCTCCTTTACCGATTCTGAACACACCTGAGGCAGTTTCATACTCCTTCATGGCACCCCCTCTGCACGTGCTCCGGTCAAACTAGCTAAGACCATGTAACTGCTAGGAGAAACATAATTTCTTAAGAAGCAGCACTGCAGATAAGTGATGCAGGTCCACGCTTGTGCATGTGATCTGGGCCTCTCTTCTGCAATGACCAAGGGATTGTCAAGGGATTCAATTCATACAATTCATAATTGTTAATATCGTTGGATGTTTTCTTCAATGATTGTTCAAATGGAAGAGTCCACCAAATGTCATCTTTTCTTGATGTGAATGTTTTAAATAATGCTGGTTACTTTCTGCCTTCTTGCTTTCTTTTCTTACTATGTAAAAGTATGTCTTTTCTCCAGTAGTCAACATTGAGGTGACATATCTAGGTATAATTTTTGCCTTTGAACCTAATAACTATGTAAAGAAAACTGCCCACTACTGCTTCCTAGGACTTTACCATCATTATCGGGGTGGAATCTAACTGTTTCTTTCTGTTTTTATGAGGACAGAAGGAGGCAAGCAGAAGTTTGATCAACAGTAGTGTAAGATTTGGGTGTTTGTTCTCGGTGTCCTCAATTTCATCTCTGCTCAGCAGTAATAGGACAAATTACTCTCTCCAGTAGGACACTGATGTTCTCGGTTCATCAGCTTTCTGGTGACAAAATACTTAGTGATCATACTTGGAAAGCAGCATGCATGACGTGTGAGGCTCTTGCCTCTGGCAGTTAGACTTTGAGTCCTACTTACTTCAAAATCAGGGTTTAGCATGGTAGAATTTGTCCTCCTCTACCCCCTCCCCATTTTTTTCTCCCCCCCTCCCCACCCCTTTTTTTTTTAAGGCAATGGCAAAATTTGTAAAATGACTGAACAGTAGAAACTACATGAAGAAAGCTGTTAATCTTTATAGATCAGTCCTGAGAATTTGGGATAGATTTAATCACTCTTTAAATGAAAATGTTATGTCCTTTTGAGTGATTCCTGCTGTTGTTAAAGTTTTGGTGTGAAACTCCAACAGATTTCAATGGGCGAAGGTCAGGCTGGCTACAACAGGTAGAGAGGTGTGTTTATCTTGGAACGCTTCTCACTGTGGAGAAGAGAAAGGAAAAGAGAGAATGACCTTTCCAATCATATCTTGGGCATTACTTCTTGGAGACAGAATGGGGGGGGGGGGGGGGAGGNGACATCTAGGTTTGCCAAAGAGCATTGTTAGAATTAAAATAGGCAAAACTCAATAGATAAATTACCTTCCTGTAACTAGTCAGCTACAGGTATAAATTTAGATCAAATCACGCTTTTCTCCGGGCAGTACCATAGTATTGCGACAGTGTTGAATAATTTTGCTATTTAGATAATTTTATTAAAAATAGAGGGGTTTTTCAGACTGTGATTAAGCAAAGCCTTGGGGATCCCTTTGTGTTTCTGGGTCATGGTGGCTTTTTGCCTGGAGGTCCTGTTCCTCTGCTTTAGAAGTCCAGGGCTGTACAGGTTCCCCCTCCTTGCTGGGCACTGCTACAATAAAACAAAAAGGGAAAAAGGTAATGGAAGATTACCCCCTTTTTTGAGGGGGCGGCGGAAGCTAAATGCAAAACCAGGTTTCCTGTCCGTGTAAAACAAGTAATAATTTATGGACTTTTAACTGGGCTGGGCCTCATTATATCGCAGTAAATGTTGATGCTGGTATCTTACAGTTGGCTTACGTTTTAAAGCCGTGCACATTTAATTGTAGGGTACCATTTAGAAGGAAAACTCTCTTCAAAGACCACACACGCATTACTGGAAAGGATATTGTGGTGTGAGAGAGATCCAATGGTAGGCATCCAATGGTTTGCTTCTACCTGAACTTAATGGATGATAATGCATCTTTTATGTCATGTATAATGATAAATTTACTACACTAATAGGTCCAAATGCCATAACAATAGACCACTGCTCCAGTAAGTTCCTCTTTTATATGAAAAATTGCTTGTGTATTGAGAAGAGGTTGACAAGTAAATTGCTGGATGCTACCATCTTTGGTACAGTGATGAACTATGACTCCAACAAAAACTATTAAATCAAAGTCTGTTAATGAAAGAAAGGGGAAATCAAGAAATTAGGTAAGGCAGAGAATAATTCCAATTCTTTTAAAAGTAAACATACAGAGAATAGGGACTGCTACAAAGAATTGCTCTGCTGGACTGATGATCTGTAGAAGAATTTTTAATCTCTTTTGCAAAAAATAAATATTCAAATAATTATTTCAAATAATTTGTGTGCAGGTAGTACACCTCCCAGGCATTCTGTTGGTTGTAGGCAGCTGCTAATCCTTTAGTTTTTCTTAATACCTCAGCAGTCAAAATATATGTGCAACTATATATTCAAAATATATTGAATTGTAATCAAACAAGATATTCAGATAGTCTGGTTTTTTACAAATTCAGCATTAACTGGAAGAAATCTATCACAAACATAAGATTTCTGTCAGTCCCTCCTTTCTCACCCCTACCTGCCTTCCTCCCTCCTACTGCCATCCTTCCTCTTGTCTCCATCCCCAGTGTGCAGTGTGGTCTTAGGTTGGTGGCGGCAGGGAAATATGTTCCAGAAGAAGCTAAACAGCCTCTTTATACCCTAGATGCAGGTGGCCTTCTGTACTTTTTTAAAAGAAACTATTATTTTACAAAAGAAATGGTGTGGTTCTGTTGTTTTACAGCATGTTAGAAATGCTTTTTCTACATACAGACTTAGAGGGAATTTATTTTTTTTTAAGGATCATAAAGATTACCTGTCCTACACAAGCAGAGATGAAAGTAATCCAGTTTTCAGGGCTGCTGGAAAAGTTTTTGTTCTCAGTGGGAATAGAAATTGGTTTTGATTCATTATGGCAAAGAGGGAGGTAAAACTAATTGTCAAGTGCTTGCAATACCAGCCCAGTGCACTATGTGGGAGAAGATGTTTCATGGCAGTAGTGACCAAAATGGATTTTAAGTCATCTGGTGAGGTCTTGATGTGTTACCCTTGTCTAAACTTTATCACACTAATATGTTTATTTGAAATGTAGATGTGACATCTACAGGAGCGTGTCATTCAGAGGTAATAGCATCTATTCATCTCAAAGGAAAAAAAAAAAGAAAAAGTGTATATATTGATCATCACTGCACGCTATTTGAGAATATATTGCGAGAGCAAATATTATGAAATCTTCTATTAATGTTAGTGAAGGTAAAGTGACCACAGCTGGTGTATTGTGAGGGATAGGGAAATGAGTGGGTTGATATGGAGTATTCTAAAATGCCCATTTCTGAATATATATTTATTGCTTGCATTTCTCTCGTGCCTGTAAATTATCTTTGAAACCTATACATAGCTGCTGCAGTCCATATATAATACATATATACATAGCTCTTCCAGAAACATTTTTTTTATTTTGGTATTAAAATGGTGTAAAATTTCCAGAAGAATTTTGGGATAGATGTCAGACCAATCAAAGCAGTGGTAAGAAAAACCATCTCTTTAAACTGATTTGTTTTGTATCCTTGAGCACCAGGCACACACATGCCAGGCATAAATAGTGGCCATCTGCACTTTGCAAGAAGTTTAAAATAAATAAATAATATTTTAAAAAGCCCACTTCTCTCACTGCTAAATATTTCCCATTTTCTTATGAGATAAATTACATACTGACAGATCATCTGGCAAATTCCGAAGTAATTTTTCTAACCTACTTCATCGGTTACAATGAAATTCAGTGGAAAAACCTCCTGAAAATAGGTAGTTCCCTGAATTTCTGTAGCAGAACACTTGCATATAAGCTGTTGGCATACAAGAATATCCAACCAGTTCTGGAGATCCCCTTTTCCTTCCATACATTTACACACAAGACAGCTTCTGCCCCACCCAACTCACGATCTGAACATTAAACATCTCTTGAGCGAACCAGAGGGATTAAATAACATGATGGAAATAGATCATAAATTTCTTGAGCTTAAATCAATGCCTGAGCCCTAGGGTTATCTAACCAGTTCTTAATAATTCAAAGGTCCAGTTTTGTTTCATGTTTGTCAAAAATACAATGGGTCACTATGAGTGACCATTTGGGCCACAAGGAATTGGCAAACCTAGACATAACTTCCCACATAGGGTTAGTTATAGTAGAACAAAGCTTTCTGAAAGAGCATCGTAAAGGCATGTTCATGCATGCTGTTGAATTGCAAAACGCAAACCCTGAAAAGTTGTTATTTAAGCAAGAACATCTTCTAAACGCTCATCAGTTAAAATAAAAAAAAAAAAATCTGACTTCAGTCACAAGAATTGCATGGGGCACTTCCTTAAAATCTGACAGTAGGGCAGCTGGAGGAGAGAGAGGTGCTGGCAAACAAAGGTGTGTGTACTTTTTGAAGGTAATTCTCCATTGAGTAGGTGAAGGACCTCTGTAACAGACACAAGGTGATCCTCTGCAGCAAGGGGGTCTTAAATGCATCATTAGTGCCCATTATTTCAGCTTACCCTTAGCTGAAGTATTTTAACATAAATTAAAGGTAATGGTTCTTACAGGAGATCTGTTCAGCAATGAGAAAAGCATAGGAAAAAAAAAATGCCACATTTCAGCAGATTTTTTGTGAATTTAGGCCAGGTGGAACTGTGCCGGCTGATCCTCATGGAGGCTGTGGCTCAGGCCCACTGCACAACAGGACTGGATGGAGAATGGATGACATTTGTCCAGAAGCAAAAATAAACACAGTTATTATCATCATTAGAGTCTCATTGTTTGCTGCACTAAAGAATGAATGTCACAAATGTTTTTTTTGTACAGGCTATTATTAGAAGTTGACCCTGGAAACATGTGCCAGAACTCTGCTAAAAAGACCATTTTATTTGAAAGAAATTGGTTCTCTTTAAGCAAAATAAAAGCATGAATTTAAAACTCGGCTATCATCTTTGAAAAGGCACTGTAGAATTTCTTCTCTGTGAATGACAAGAGAGAAAATGGACAATTGCGAGCCAACTTCTGCTCTAGGGGCTTAAAATCATCTCTGCTAGTGTCATGGAAAAAAAATCCGATTAACTTCAGTAAGCGCTGGGTCAGGCCCATATTTTGTAGGGTATCTTACTAGTAGAGGCTATCCCAACGCTTCTAAACACGTGTGGCCAAACAATTATCAGTGGCAGGCTGCAGTCTGTGAGGGCTGCACCATGCTTGCGTCAAAGCTAAATATGATCCCTTCTTTACCCGTGCAGAAACAGATGTCGGCCTTCATTGTGCTTCTTTCCTACACATTTGATTAAAGAATTACATAAAGTGAAACTGGAAAAAACAAAAATAAAACCCCCACATATGGTACTTGAAGTATTTCTAGTTTTTAATTATTAGTTTATTATACCTTATAAATGACAGAGGAAAAAAGTTGGTCAGAGCTGTATGCATCTTGTTTTTCCTTTCTGATCAACTTCAGACAATGCTATTGCACTGCATTAGCACGGATTTATTCTCTTCTGGCGCCGATGAAGTGAAACCTTGAATTGGCTCGAGGACTGCAAGACCAGTAACCCACGTCTTCATAGAGTGAAAACCTGTGTAAGCGGAGTGACTAGATTTATTATTTTTACATTGCTATTGATATTACAGTCATAGTAAGACTACAACACATCAGATCCTGTGCAAACAGATGCTTGGAGGCAGACCCAGCTTGTAGTGACAATGAGTAAAGGCTTTTTCTGTTGCAGAGTGCACCGTAGCATTGAGATTCCTGAGTAAGCTCTAAGCTAGAGAACCTGGGTGCCAAAAAAAATAGCTTAGTGACCGTAGTGTGAAGTCGCTTAGCATTTCCTATTTGGGTTTGAAGCCTATTTTATTGGCCTATTTACCAGTGACTCTGACAGCGGAATGAACATGTAAGGAAGAAAGCAAATAGAAAAATTAATGTAAGACTTTGAGACAGAGTTTGCGCCCAGGTCATTATGAACAGTAGAATCCTGCTAGAGGCACTGGACATCTTCTGGAGCCCGCTTCTGATCTCGGTAGCCACTTCTTTTAGCGCTCAGACTACACTACATGTTTATTCTTTGCTTTTCTGTCTATTTCTGCAGCCTTCTGATGATCAAAATGGCTAGAGCCCTACCCTTCACAATCTGGGCAAACTTAGCTATTTCACCTGTAATTGGGTTCTCATTCTGATATGTTATTTATCATTCGGGATAACAGAAAAGCCAGGCATTCATTTCTTGTTTTTCAGCCATGTTCACGTAACAGGGCCACAGTTCCCAGACGTAACTAATGTTTTATGCTTATTGTGGCTATCCACTCCTACAGAGCGCTGGAACAGTAGCCAATGCACGTATTATTAAAGGCACAGCCATTTCCCAAACATTTTTTGGCAAATCTCACTAAAATACTCTTGAGAATAAAAAGCTTAATTAATTACACTAAATGTTCAGGATCCAAAATACCACAATAGAGAATTTAAGGGAGGAAAAAAATTTGAAAAGAAATCTTGTCATCTTCCTGTTTATGCCAAAAGCCATGTAATTGTTCAGCTTTATTTGTGAATATAAAAATGGAAATTTTATCCCCATGATCATTTTTGCAAGGAAAATACAGATAATATTTGTCAACCATAAACAACTAATTCTAATGGGAAGTAAGGGCTCTAAATTGATGAAGACATAAGCATGAGATAGGAGTTTATCAAGGAATTGTAGGGGATTCTGGCTTGGAGAACATATAGAAATAATTAATTTCACAGTATCATTGCCAGCTAGAACAAAGTGATGATTTAAAGAAAGAAAAAAGAAAAGAAAAAAAAAACAAACACAACAACAAAAACTCTTACATCAAAATGTCTTAGCGGTATTTCCTTGGCTGTCTTGCTTTCAAGAAAATACTGTCTTCCTTTTGCTTGCACTCAGTTTCAGGACTTCTCTCATGGCGGTGTCTTTTAGTTGTCTGCCTGTGGCCTGATGTTAATGGAGCTGATGGTCACCAATATTCAGAATGGCCTGAGAAGAGTTTTTTGGGTTCAGATAGCCATTCCCTCTAAAAAGCTGCTTTTCATGTCATCAAAGAAATGCAACTGAGGTACAGGGGATCCCATTTTATGCTGCCTTATTTATCTAGAAATTTTACAAGCTGCTTGAGAAACTTAATAGACGTTTAGTAGTTGTCCACGTTCTATTTGAAGAGATTTAAATGTTATACCAGAATGGAGACTTATGTATCCGTTGGTTTGACTCTGGTGTAAATCAAGTCTCTACCGTTTCCCGTTGATTTTCTTTGGAAAGAACTCAGATTGGATGCAGCTACTACACTGCCTCTAGAGCAGACCTGGGTGCTATGTCTACCTGTATGATCCAAGCATCCAAACTTGGAGATGTGGAGGAAAAAAAAACAGTGAAACTTACTAAAATTGGACTGATTTTGTATTTCTTGGCCTTAGCTAGGGAATAGAGATGTTGTGGAACAGCAGAATTGCGAGACGCAATTTTTGTGTGAGTTAAAGTTCAATCCCATTCTTGAAAACAAACAGCTTCTAAATTTAGCATGCTTTATCTACTCTTTTTCAAACTCCCTCGCCACCACTTTTCACCCATTAGGCTGTGACATCCATCATATCCTCAGTGCAAAGAAGTGAGCTATCTGATCGCTTCAGCTGGTGGTGGGGAGGGAGAGCCTGACATCATCAGTGAGTGCCCACCCAGGCAGAGTGCTCTGATCTCACTCAGCTTTGAAATATTCAATTAAAACAGGTGTAAAGGATTGACAAGACTCACTGAAAGTGGCTGAATGTTTCAAAGAAAAGGACTTGTCATGCTGGGCTGCAGGGTGTGGGAATCTACATAGGAGGGCAAAGAGAAAAAGATTTTTAGTTATGAAATATTCAGGAATATCTTGGCTCAGCTGGGGAAGGAGGATAGGAATCTGCTTCTGCTGGAAGAGAAAGCTCGCAAGGAGAATATTTCAAATTTAAACGTATCTGTATTATTCATCCTAGCTTGAAAGAGATCAGACAGACCCTGTGCTTGGAGAAGTTGGTTTTTGTTTTAGAAAATCCTGGGTTTAAATCATGGCTGCTGTGGCCAGCTGGCCACGGCTGGGTGGGGTGTTGTGAAGTGGGTACAAAGCGTCTTCAGTTTAAAAAGGTGAATTTGGAACACAGGTACAGAAACCACAATAAGCCCTTGCACTGTTTATTTGGGCTAGTGGCTGGCTTTTGAACTGTATGGTTTTCCAAGTTGCTTTTGAAGGCTGGTCTACTAAGGCAAAAGGAGGAAAATTTTCCTTCTCCTTTCTTGGCAGACTGACTCCGGGCTGATGGTTGCTTTCATGCTCCCCTGACTCCTTCTGCTAAGAGTTAAACTGGGATGAGAGCCGGCCTTTAGTTAATCTTGTCACAAAATTATAATTTGTAATTCCCTCCATGTCTGCTAAGAAAGCATTTAAAGATTTTCAGCTTTTGAGTATGTGATGACATTTTCCTGAAATGACAAGAATCATGAATTTACAATCAACTTGTTATTCAAATGAACAGCCATGAGCTGCACTTGCTCTTGTGAAACGTAAGCAACAGCGTTGCATGGATTCCCTTCAAATCTCAGTTCTCCTGGTGGTATTTGGGCATCCTTAAATAGTTATGTGTCAGTTACTTCCAGCAGGAGCTGCTCTTTTCTTACATACTGTAAGGGACGTGTAACAAGTTATTACGAGAGAAGAATGAGGAATAACTGGAGAATCCTCCTGGATCTGTGAGTAAGGGGATCCAGGAATGCAGCTCAGAAACATCTAGGGAGAGATCAGTGAGGACATGCTGAGGCTCCTGTAGCTGCAGCGTGTTCTTTCATTGCTGGCATAGCTCAAATTTGACATAGACGCAGACCCGCGCAGCTGCCTGGAGAGAAATCTCAGCAAATTCTAGCAGCAATTCCTCACATTCCTAGTAAATGCACATGCAAGTCTTGTTTCCTCCATAATTCTCCTGTCTAGTCTTATATGGAGAACTCTCCTATATTTGCAAGATGTTTGAGTTCCCTTTTCTCCACCCTACTGTATTTCAGGCCCCACCTCAAATGCCAGCCCAGAGATGTGAGATGTTGTTTCCTGATTAATCGCTCACAGCCAGCATGTATGCATCCTGCTATATAAATGATTTGCGGGAATTTTTTGAAAATGACACGCACACATAAATCTTGAGATGATTCCTACTCATGCTGGTTTGTGGGGGCTTGCCTTCACGAATTTATAGTTTACAGGAAACCAAATGTGCACCCTACTAGAAATTACTGGAAGATGCTAGTCTTATTTAACTGGAATGAAGGAAGCAGTTTTTCTAGCACCTTTGCAGATCTCCTAAAAAAAGCAGTAGAAAAATTTATTGATACTGCAGTTCTCCCTTCCTCTCTCTGTATGTGGAACACACAGCCTGCAGCCTCTACGTGGCTGGAAGTCTGTGATTTCTGACTTCTGTAAGAAGTACTGTTCATCTCCAGCTTGAGTATCTTTCTGTGGGCTTGCGTTTTAGGGGCTCCAGTCTTCTACATTGGGGGATTCAGACACCCTCCTTGGTCCAGCAGTGGGAAGTATCAGGAAATCCCCCACCTCTGGGTGTTCCTGTCACTTCTCCAGGTCTTTGTGGCTGTCTAGGAGCAGCTCTCAAAGGCATTGTCTCTTGAGACGCCCATCAGATGCTGTATGTGGGGTGGTGGGACAGACAAGCTCCTGGATAAGGCAAGAGAATGTAGGTCTCCTTGTCGCACCTGGACACATGCAGAGCATGTGTGGTCCTCAGGCTCGCCATTGCAACCTGAAAGAGCTAAGAGGTTTCTCTTACCCAGTGCCTGCGCTGGGTCAGAGCCTGTATCATGGAGAAGAGAGGGGAGTCAGGGAGGAGTGCCACCAGTGACCATGACTGAGCCCTACCTGCAAGCGGACGGGAGCTCATCCAGTCCCATGCTGTGCCAGAGACCTGGCAAGCAGGCAGGAGTTCCCGCTGGGAGGTTGCTTTGTGGCCCTGGTTGTAACTGTCAAAGCTTTGTGTGATTCTTCTGAGATTTCTCAGTAAATTCTCATTAGCGGGGAAGCGTGTGGTGATTCATTGTGTTACCGTATGCACCAAGAACAGTTTGCCAAAACCACGCTGGCTGCGAGCCACTGCCTCCTCCAGGAGGGCTGCGCCCTGGCTGGGGGGGCCTGCAGTGTTCCCATATTTCCATCAACACCTCCAGCTTCAGAAGTTGCCTCTTAGGGTTGTGCAGTTCAAGTTTCAATGTGGGAACAAGGGGAGGGATCTGCTCGACACGTCCACTTAAGAGGACCAATAGGGATGCACTGGTCTGAGCTTTCTCCCTAGCCACTTTTCTGACTGTGCTCCACATTAGGCTTAGCTGAGCTCGACTGAGTCGTTTGTGATAGCTCTCCAGCACTCTCCTTCCTTTTATCCTAGCGTGACAGTCAAAGGTGGCTCTCTTCCTTGTGTTGGGAAGAACAGGTTAAGAGATCAGTTAGTAAAATGCTGCAGCCCCTTCAACTCTGGGAACAAGTAACAGTTCAATAAAGGGTTGAGAGAAGACTCGAGGGGACTGTTTAGAGGGGAGAAGGTCAGACAAGTTCATGGATATTGTCTCCCTCTACGAGTCTGAGGCCGTGTTTGTATCCAGATCACAAACCATCAAGTAACTGCTTCTTTCCTTTAAATAAATGTTTTTTTCCGTCAAAAACAGATACTGTTTTACAGTTGAAATACTCACTTTTGTGTTCCTGCTATTTCTTCAGCACTCATTTTTGGCACCCCAGTGGTCTATAGGATGTCACTGCCACTGTGCTGGGTGGGTCTGAGAGGTTTGGGGTTTATACACAGATCTGCGCCTGGCTTCATCCCTCTGGTTCCTTCATATAGTGGAAGCAGATCTACAAAGCAGATCTAAAGCTCTTGTTTTCTACGATACTTTAGAAGATCTTTATTCTTGACTATCCATTGGAATTTGCAAATAAAGGAGTCTTACCCAGCTTTACAATCAAAACCTTCTGTGTCTTCCAACATTAAGTAGAGGGCTTTGTTTTGTTTTGTTATTTCAAGAACAGATGGGGTCTGGCATTCTGTTAAGTGACAGCTGAAGTCATCCTGGACACGTTTCCTTGTGTTTCGGCATGGAAACCAAGCAGTGTGAATTGAACTGTGTGCTCGTCCTCTCTCTCTTGTGCGCACACCCCGAAACGCGTGCAATGCCAGTATTGTCTCTCGCAGCTTGGCAGTAGGGTTGTGGCTACCGCAGGGCTTTGGGTCTAGACCCTTTGTTATTGTGAGGGAAAGCAGATCCTGGTATTCTGAAAACGTTGGTAAAACCTGACATAATGGGAAAAGCAATTGTGTCATGGCAGCTTCTTTGTCCAATAATTAAGAGCAGGAGTTCACACTCCTCAGCTTGTCGCTGTCTCCCGGGCAGGGACAGGAGAAGATGACAGCTGGTCGTGTTCTAAAGTTCAAGATGGAATTTATTGGAGACTACTGTTATTAGCTCTGGTATTTCTGTTGACAAACAGGCGTGAGGAAGTCTTTCTTATCACCTCGCTCTGTCATAGGAGATCATTAACCGTAATTAAGTCTTGGAGAAAATAATCATTAAATACAGTTCTGCCATATCTCAGAAACTCCTGGTTACTCATCTGCCATGGAACTGGTCTGTGCTCTGAACATGCTGTCTTATTGTCTGAGATGAATAAGGCTATATTCTGAGCTGATGTAGCTGGCTTAGCTCCACCAAAGCGAGTAGAATATGGTGATATACCTCCACCAATGTTCTGACTTTTAGACAGGTCATTACTAGTCTGCTCCCGAATCCTCCAGCTTCAGTGGACTTTGGCTCAGGCCGTATGTCTACAAGAACACGGTTCTGTAACACACAGTAATTTCCATAACGGCAGATTCCTGGGGAAGAAACAAGTTGTTCTGTTTTCATTACATCCACTGTTGCGTTTCAGTTCTAACAGTAAACTAGAAAGGTCTCTGAAATATTCCAGTCAATCTCATAACATCTTTAAATGTCTCTTCCTAATTAAAGAAAATCCAATTCACTCCTTGTGTAGAAACAGAATGAAGCAATTCATCTGTGTCGTGGTTTTGAGCCCACTTTGGACAGTGTTTTTTACTGTGTGGATTGAATAAAGACATTCCAAATAAATGATTTCAAATTCTTCAAGCTTAACGCCGGCTTGCCTCTCAAAATACAAAAGATGCCTTTGAATACAGCGTCGACTATCAAACGCTTGTTTAAACTGTTGTATTTGCTATCAGGCTGGTTTATTTTGATAGCTTTTGATGTAATCCTATGTAACTTTGTCAGAAATTTTTAATATTGTCACACATGTGATCTGATGTGACCCAGCTGATACATATTCAACAATATAAATTTCACCCGGATATCCAGTATATTGGTACCAAATAGGGTTTAATCAGTGTATTGCTATCAAATATAAGAATGTTCTCTAGAATTAAATGAAGTTGGCAACATGAAGTATTCGGCTGAAGTTACGTGCGAATGCACCAGAATGTATTCATGGTGTAACATTCTGTGTTGTAATATTAATTATTTAGCTTATTTTACAATTGTTGGAAAGAATCATAAATCAGAAAATTGTGAACGAAAGTAGTGGAATTCCACATAACTGCCTTTTCCTAACTTTGCTTCAAGGTCTTTCTCTGTCCTACTTGGTTCTGCAAGCAGTGTCTCAAAATGAGTTTACATTGCTACTAAACTCTCAGCACGCCCCAGCTTTTATTGAAGCCAAATTTATAAGCTTATTTTTAAAATGTGTTCCGTAGTGTGCAATTACTTCAGGACAATGGTGTTAAATTAAGCAATGCGTAATATTTGGAAAGGCTTATTAGGTATGTACGACTGCTCGAAGAAATGCCAGGTGCAAAGATGCAGTCTGGAGAAATTGCCACCTACAGTCACCTGTGATGCGAGCAGCGAAGGTCACGAACAGAGTAGGGAAGAAGCATGGAAGTTAAAGTTACTCCGTAACTCTGTGATCCTTCAAAACTTCAGCTCTCCAGCAACATCCAATTGAGCAGTTCTGTTAAATATAGCGCTCTGCTTTAGCCTTTCGTTTTGGCTGTGACTGTTTGAATTCTCTTCCAGCCTCCTCCACTCTGTCTGTCTTGGTAGTTTTCCTGCTTCCTTTTCCCTGCTCTTGGCTCTCTGCTCCCTGGCTCCCTTGCCAGCCTTCCCCCGTACCCGCTCTGCCACGGAGCGAGCGCGAGAAGGGACTGGATCACCGCAGCGGTCCTGTGAAATGGGATGCTTCCGCCTGCAAGGGGTCAGGCATGGCACAGGCTGCATCAGGTGCTTTCCCTTCGGATGGCTGAAGAGCAGCTATTTTGCAGCCTGTTTCATACCTTTGGGAAAGAGATCAGAAGAATGATAAGGGCGTTTTGTTGGTTTTTTTTTTCTTTCATTCTTCATCTCACAAAGCACCCACCTCCTATTTCTTTAAATCTGCTGCAGGAAGATAGGCAGGAGGCTGGAAAAAAGTTTTAAATCCATAACAACAACAGGTCTCTAGGAAAAGGGCAAGTTTTACCTGCTTCAGCTGAGGCAGCCTGTGAATTGAATTGTGCCAAATTCTTTGTTTGTCTCACTTTCCAGCAATGCCCTTTTCTGCCCTGAGCACAAGCCTCAACTTCTCTTTTCTTTGACTATCCCCACATGTTGGAGGAATTCACATTCTCATTTAAAATGCGAGTATTGCTGGCTCCAACTTCTTTTATTTTCTTTTCTTCTGACACTTTCAGTACTCGGATGGCTTTTTCTAGCCAGAGCTCAAGAATCCCAGGGTTATATGAAAAGCTGTTTTCATTTAAAGACAGTATGTTTCTGGACTTTTTGAATATGCAGAAAAGTTTGCAAAATAACTTAAATGTTCTCTACAGGCTCAAGAGGCAGCAAGGGGACAATTCTCTGCTTATTAATATCTTGGGGTTTGATCAGCCTTGTGGTTTTGGGCAATGTGACACACACTGTCGTACAGCTGGAGGGTAATAAAGCTGAGTGCAGGGGCTGTTCTCTACATCTATGAAGAGCAAAATCAAGACCTCGCATCCAAACACACAGAATCACAGAATTTTCAGAGCTGGAAGGGACCTCTAGACATCATCTAGTCCAACTCCCCTGCCAAAGCAGGATTGCCTAGACCACATTATTCAGCACTGCATCCAGGCGGGTCTTGAAAATCTCCAGAGAAGGGGACTCCACAACCTCCCTGGGCAGCCTGTTCCAGTGCTCTGTCCAACACCATGGACTTAGATGTGGATTCACTTTGCTGTGCGGAGTCACCTCTCACCTCGGTACCCATGTAATCTGAGGTACCACACCGGTGTCCCTTAGAAAATATGCATGTAGCTAAGGCTTCAGCAAAATGATCCCATATGAAGCATCCTGGTTTGATGAATGTATCTGCATGGCAAGGCTCACGCTTTCTCCCTTAATGCAGCGGGTGACTGATGATGAGGCTGAGCCTTGCAGGTGGAGGAGCTGCGCTCTCCTGTCTCACAAGGATCGTGGGAAGTGTAAGCAGCGCACCTCACTGCCATAGACAGACTGCCCAGTTGATGCTGTTCCTGATGAATGCTGAATAGCGGAGCTTTGCAAAGCCCAGGCTCTCCTAGATATTAGCAGCTTTCACTGTGCTTGAACAGCTGAAGGAGGTGCCCGTGCCAGCGCTAGGAAAGGGAGACTGCTCCCTATGGGGAATAATTGTCCGGCTGGGGAGCAAGGGGCAGAGGGGCAGGAGCTCCTTGCTGTAAGTCTCATCAGGCCCAGGTGAGCTGAGGGACAGCACACGTTCACTTACCAACACCCGGAAGAGGCCAAAAATAAAATATTCCTACTAGCAATATTCCCTTCCCATAGCAATGTGTTAATGCTGTAGTAACAAGGACTGAGAGAAGCTGACCACCCTAATATAATAATTTTCTTTCTGTGGTGAGAAATAAAAGCTCTGCTGCCCTAGAACAACCACCTTTCTGCTGTTTGAGAGAAGCAGGAATATGGTGGGTCATGACACTTGTGCTGGGGAAACTTTGAAAAGAGTAAAGACAGTATTCTTGTTTTTATTGCCCTGACAGTTCTCTGTCAGTGGACTACGTAAGTACATATTAAGCAGTGTTATCATATACTCCAGCAGTTTCTCTCCTTTGGAGAGCTCACTGATGGTGCTGTGTGTATGGATTCTAACCTCTATGAATTTCTTCAGAAGTCACATAACTTCATCCTGAAGCCTCGTGTGTCTCTGTTCCGTTTGTGATGGGTGAGAAATGGAAATCTCTAGGCAAAGTCTCTTCTGTGCACCTAAGCTCAGGAAAAAAAATATCTGGATTTACTATCCCATTGCACCAGCTGAGAGACTGGAGTCACCACTGCTCTGCCTGAGCAGTGACCACTACTCCATAGACTCAGTCCACTTGTAGCTAAAATACAGTTTGTTCCCAGGTCATTCAGGTGGAGAGGGGACACACTGAATATTTTACCTTCATGTGCTCCAGCAGTTTCTTGCAAAATGGCAGAAGCACAGTACAGTGCCCTAGCCCTGCACAGGTCCCCACCAGTGCACACCACCAGGATCTTCACCCGAGAAGTGAAGCTCAGCAACAATTCAGCCAGTACTGTGGAAGAGTTGAGGGGGGCAGCCTGTTTTATTCTGGTTTATATGGTTTATGTTGTTCTTGGACCTATAATATTCAGTGTTTTCCACCAACATGTCAGGCAATCTAACTAATGATTGGTGTTGAAACAGTTACCCCATATTTTTGCCTGAAAGCAGAGGCTGTGTATTTCTTTTTTATAATATATTTGTGTAGTCCCTAGAAAATGGAGCCCAGATCCTTACATGCACTAATTCAGTGACTGATGTGATTAGTTTCTTTTAAATTATGAGTACTCATATGGTGGTTTGTTGTACTAAGTCAGTCCTATGTTTATTAATAGCTTTCATTTTATATTTGCTTCCTTATCTTTTTAATAAAGTGAGCATATTACTGACTAAATGTGGTACAGTTTCACTGATACCACCAAAAATGGATGTGATGACTGAATCATGGCCACAATTAAAATAGAACAGATAAATCCGGAGACTCAACCGAGCAAATCACAAGATTAATATGGCAGATAACTTGTCAAGGGTTATGGAAAAGGTATTTGCGTTGTGGTGCTTTGGCACGAGGGAAAGTTGAAGGAGACTCTTTCATTTCAGTCCAGGGCTCAGGCCTGTTTTAGGCAGCATGGCGTGGTGACCTAGACAGCAAAGATACAACTGGTCCCTTCTGGTCTTAGACCCTTGCCAAGTGAGACCGCCCAAAACAGATGGTAATCCATCCTGGTTCGTTTAATTTGCCCTCAGCAGCTCTATGTGAATGCTCTCTCGTTAAATCTCACTGTTGTTGCAAGTTTCTAATTTATTGTTGTTTTTTGTTACTTCCCCCTTCCGCATAGTAACACAGAATCTGTCAACACGAGGATGCTATTTAAATCCTACACATTAGCAGTTTTTAAATAACGTCCCTTGCTAACTGCAGACTATAGGCAGCTGATAGTGGCAGACGCAGAAAGCCGGGGGGAGGGGGGCAGAGATGGAGGGGTGTTCTCTTTTGCGAAAAGAAAATAGCTAACAAGTAACTAAATTAAAATTTCCCTAAAATCCTTGTGTTTGCATTCACGACTGAAACATGAAGACATTTTTTCATCATGATAAAAATAAAATGCCTTTGAATTTTCTCTGCTTCATTTTTTTTTGGCGTATTAATGTCCTGTGGTTCCCAGGATCCACGCGATGAGCCCCGAGCCGGAGGTGGCAGCACAGCAGCCTGTCTCTGCTGGAAGCTGTCTGTCAGGTTGTCGGGTGGCCTGACCAGGCATGAGAGAAGAGGCGGTTACTCAGGTGACATTGATGCTGGCCAGAGAACCGGTGCTTTCCTTCCTTCTGGCCTGCAG
The DNA here is from genome assembly GCA_003993805.1 of Himantopus leucocephalus. Taxonomy (NCBI): domain Eukaryota; kingdom Metazoa; phylum Chordata; class Aves; order Charadriiformes; family Recurvirostridae; genus Himantopus; species Himantopus leucocephalus. The sequence goes on along the minus strand of RSEF01000007.1, from coordinate 777,197 downwards.
TTTCACACAATCGTTTCCCAATGAAGTGGCTTTGGGATCCTTAGTGTCCGAAGCAGTCTGGGTGGAAAGGAGGGGACCCACTCCCCTTGCACTGGTCACCAGTGGACTCCAGGTTACAGTGGAAAATCCCATAGCCAAACAAGTACGGTTGCTGTTTTCCTGCTTATTTTTTTTTTCCTGGAATTGGCTCATTCTGCTGTAGCCAGGTGTTCTTACAGAAACACAGATTATGGGGAGGCGGCGGTCCGTGCCAGGAAGAAGGGTGTTAATGCCGCCACTTAGGTTAATGGACATTAGTTCTGCTGACTGTGGGTCTAATGATCTAATCTGCACAGTCACTGCCTTTTCCTTACAGTTGTTATTCCTCGATCTAAATTAGGAAACTAATAGTTGTAAGATCATAACTTGCTCTAATGACTTTTAACCTAGAATCAGAAGCTGCTTTTGCATGTCTCAGAATAGATTGCTCTTCTAACTAAACAATTAAAATTTTCCCAGCTCAGCTGGAAGCTGAGCCTATGTCCCTCATGTGTAGTCTAAACTGTATGTAATTAGCTCTTTAATTTCTATTAGAATATGAAACAGCAGCCTAAGGTTCGTCCAAGACAAGACAAATCCCATAACCTTTACAACAGTGGTAGTAGTTCTGTGTTTGTGTGATATCAGATTGTGGTCACAGTGGCAATTTATTCAAAAGGAGTTTTTCTGCTCTTTGCAAGGACTCCAGCTTCTGGTTTTCCCCTAAAATAAATCCCTGTTTAGGAGAGTTGATCCTTGGTGATAACGTAGAGGGGAAAAAAAACAGTATGTGTCAGAGAGTCGAAACCAATCTGAAAGCAGGCAAGAGCTTTCTTCTTCTGCCCCCGCCTCCTTACCTTGCCTCCTTATCAGGAGCAGCGCTTTAAAGTGCCACACCAGGGGAGGACGGAGGGACAGGCAGGCTGCAGGGACAGCACGTCGCCAGCCCGTTTCTCATTTGTGGAGGCTGAACCCAGGAAAGGGCCAGGCGTGTCCATAAGGCAATGTAAAACTTCTTGGAAATACTTTCGTGTTTAACATGTGTCATCAAGAGTAGCTGACTTTCAGTGCCCTGGGAAAAGTATCAGTCTAGCCCTAGTACATGTTCTCGCCCTACGTTACTCTAATATTTGTCCCCCTCCTTAATAGAGGGGGATTGAGGAACGGTACGTGTGTTGGCTTCTGCATTCAGCTTCTTACTGCAATTAAATGTTTAAAATGTCTTCTCATCCCCAGGTACTATAAATATTTAGAAAGCTTATTGTATGATTATATTTTTGCAGGCCTCTTGTGGTACAGGCTGATTAGGATTTTGGAAAGAATCCATAATGCCAAGAAATTGGGGAAAACTGAAGAGGTCCATGGGGTTTTGTACGTTTCTAGGCGTATTTGTTTGTGTTGTGTGTAGCACACTGCCATTTACTGTACAGCTAGAACATTTCACAATTTTCCCTTCCTGCAACAATTACCCTACTAATTGTCATTTTTCGTTATTTAGACTGCAGCAGCCCAGGTGTGCTATCTACGTTCCAGAGACAGAAGGTTAGTCTCCCAAGACAGATAAAATCTAGAAAGGATGTAGGCGCAGAAACACAAAAGTGGGGCGGGGAGCATGTAGAATCGAATGATTACAGTAAAGGCTGGGACGAAGCTCATCATTTTAGATGCATGCTTGGTTTTCTGTGTTAAATACAGTTATTTCCCTTTTCCCCATCATATAAAATCAAATCAGATAAATATACTGCCATTGTATACTATGCAAATTCATGCAGATTTATTAAACAGGCCTTCAACTAATGTGAGCAAAGGTACCTCTTCATCTGTCATAGGAAAAAGTCTTGGTAAAATTTTAGTTTAAAAAATATTGATTTTCTTTTTCCCTCATTCACTATTGTAGGGCCAAGAACTCAAGTCATCCCTTCTGCTTCACAGTAGGTCAGGAAAGGTAATTAGCATCCCTATTTTTCTCTAAAAATGTCCTTTATTAGTAAACAACGATACTGTATGTCTTGTATATTTTTAAAGGATCCATCCCAATAGCCCATGTTATGCTACTTCAAGATGTTGGCCTTTGTTTTGTCCCGTTCTTCAGGGTAAATCTGGAGTCATTTGACTGAGGTCAGGGGAGTTACACTGATACCAAGCCAGTCTAAACGACAGATGAATCAAACCACATAGCTAACTCAGACGAAGTTTATGCGTTGCTTGAGTTGGGTATAGATTTTTTTCTGATCTCTCTGCACACAGATGAATTTTGTTTCCAACAGTCATCTGCTGGGAAAATAGAGATGCCATATTTAGCACAATCTAACTCAAAGTGCAATGAAGTGTGTAGAGACATTCCTGTTGATAACTGTGAGTTTTAGGTTGGACCCATACAGTTTTGAACAAAATTCACATTATATTGATTAATCAAACTCTCAAAAGCAGGAACATTGTAACACCTTCCAAATCGCGTGACAGCTGCTTGCCGAGGTGGCCTTCCGGCATATGGGAAAAGCAGTATCTGTCCAGCAATCTCCTGCAAATGAACCTGTCTCACAAAGCCAAAAACTGCCTCTAGTGAGCACCCTCTGACCAAGGAGAAGGTAGCTAACTAACAGCTGTTTTCCAGCTGACTCAGAGAAAACAGCTGCTACCAAAACAGTCGCGTAGCACTCAGCATAACCGCAGCCAGGTTTTTTGAAGTGCCTTCTAGATATAAAGCCAGAACTTAGCAACACAGCATCTGTAATTTGCAGGCATAGGTTTATGTGTAAGGAAATCGAGCCAGCAGGAAAAGAAACAAAAACAACAAAAAACCCCACAAAACCCAGCAACAACAAAAAGTCAAACTCTGCTTGCACAGTAGATGCAAAGAAGTAACTTTATGTTCCAAGATGGGGGAGAAACAGAATGCCACTTCTCGCTTTTGGGTGACCATCCATACAACAGCTGTTGTATCTGCATAACTTTGTGAAAGATGTGGCTACCTTTCAGAAAGCAACTTACACCAGATGTCCTCAAGGAATGAGCAATTCAGAGGTGTAATTGGAACCAAACTTTGTGAGCAGATGAACGGTAATTCAGTGGTCCATCTAGAGCTGGCAGATATACCTTGTTTTGCTACCCAGAATCTTTTGCTGGTTTGGGCTTCGTTAGTTTGGCAGTGTAATAGGCAATGTTACCCAGGTATAACACCAGGACCATTCTGCCCTTTTTAAGATCCACTTAGCTATTTGCAAGCTGTGTAATCTGTTGATCTGCTTAGATATGAAAAATCATGGATTGTTCTATCATTAAGTATGCCTTTTAAGCGGAAGACAAGTGATCTGGCAATATGGGAGTGTCTTTGTTACTTTTCGTTATCCTCTGCACAACACTAAGATGATCTGTGACTACGTATAAAGGGATCTGTGGGGAGCCACTTAGTTGTCATCTTTGTCCTGGACTGACTACTGTATATGGAATGGGTAATTCTTTAATTTTGTCTAAATGAAATAAATAGAAGTCACCTTACTCAAGCATTTGACATTTCAGATTTATTCTTTTTTCAGAAAGGGAGATGGTTTGAGAACAGCAAAAGGTGAAGAGAAAATTAAAAAGATGATCCTAAGCAGAGCAGAATTTCCATCAATTAACAAATACTGAACTTTAAAGAAAAATTAATTAATTGCGGAGGGGGCAGGGAGCTATATACTATACATTTGAGGATGTATTTGTAGTGTGTATGCCTAATCAGAGAAGCTACCTCTGTTCTGCTATTGTATCCGATCCCTGAAAACATAGTATGCGAAAAGTGAGCATAGCTATGAAAGGACACCGGGGATTAGGAAGATCTGTGCTTGTCTACAAGTAATGACTTTTCTCTAGCTGTTGAGGATTAGTGGATTAGATGCCATGCCCCTACCTCTATAGCTCTTAATAGGTGATTGCCACATATATATTTTTTCCTACTTGTGATGATTCTGTCTGGAGACCTGTTCAAATTTTTAAAATTTGGGAAGTTAATTTTATAATGAGTAAGAGTCAAAAGACTTTATATCCATCAACAGTGGATATAAATCAAACTAGGCAGAGCTAGACCTGAAATACAGGTTTCCTCCACAAGTATATCAGCCATCCTGAGATGTTACCTCTTCGGATGCTTTGGACTCTTTTCCTAAAGTCTCATTCTGCAGCTACAAGCTGTTCCTCTAGTGCTTCCCAGGCCTAGTACATATATTGAATCACCTGGAAGGAAATAATTGGTGACAGAGGATATCACGTCAAAAAAAGATGAGAAATGAGATATGTAAAAATAACATGGCTAAAATCTGGAAGATGAGTTATGCAAAAGTGGGAGAAGAGGTGGCCTGTATGATAATTCCGCAGTTTTCTCCAGGTGTAGGCATCTTATTTTTGTCTTTGAGATGCCCCCGTTATGTCCCCACACTGTGTGAGTACCTTATTATCTGTAAAATGTTTCTTTATACAGGCCAATGCTGTCATCCTCATTTGATGAATGAGGATTTGTACAATGATGCTAAGATCACCCAGAAGTGTGTGGCAGAGAGCTAATGTCTCTCCAAATCTCAAGACAGTATCCTAACTTTGGACTACCCTTTCAACATATCAAGCATTCATGCAAAACGCAAACTCTATGCAACAGCTGATGGCAGCTGGTACAGGTTCACCAGACCAAATCTCTTCTGTGACTTCCTGATGCCTCAGGGCACTCATGAGGAACAGCAGAACTTGCATGGCTGAAGGACATTATGCCTTTACCATTTCTATGCTGCTGATTGAATCCAGTTCAGAGCAGTTGGGTAGTATGTCTTGGACTCAGAAGATGCTGAATATAGCTCAGCTTTCTGTGTACGAGAAGCTCTAAGTGCATCAGCACTAGATTTGTGTCTAGTGGTGTCTAATTTGCGTCTAATGACCTTTGACAAAGGTCAAAGTTTCACATGGATTTTATCTGTAGTTGGGATCATTCAAGGATCTCTTCTTGAGGTCCTTTGGTATCTATTAAAAATGAGCTTAGTTCAGAGCATGTCTAGGGTCTCTGTCCTTTTCCTGTTTGTCTACTTCAACGAAACTTGTAGGAATTTAATTACTTTTGAGAAATCTGTGATTCTCTAGTTTGGTTGAAAGCAGCCAGTGGAATAAATAATGGATGAGGGAGGAAAGAGTTGCATGCTCATAATCAATGTGATCATGTGTTTCCACTGCAAACAAGGCTGAGACCTGACCTCCTCACTGTACCATGAAGCTGTTTGACATTTCCGATTTCAGCAGTGGGGATGTGGCAGTAGTTATCTGTGCTAAAAATGAGCAATAACTGAAAATGATTAATGCCTCTACAGAGAATGCACACATAAGAACTTAATACCTGTTGTTTCTTTGAAGTCCTGTATGAAGCTTTTTCGCCTAAAGTTTTTACAGTGCACTTTTATGAAATTATTTAGCCCAAATGGGCACAGACACTCAAAGCAGTCTAAAGTTGCAGATCTGTATGTGTGTTGTAACAAGGATAATAATTTCTCATGACGAGTTAGTTTTCTTGTGGTTATTCCTCCAGTTAGACGTGAACCAACAGTGATTTCATTAATAGCTTGCAGTGTTCTAGTACTAGTGGAAGTCCCGATTTGCGTGACTTAGTTTTTCTAGCAATAGAGAAATGATCTCATTATCATTCAACGCGCCAAGCAACTTCCGCTGGTTTGAACTGCTCAAATTGATGGGACAATGATTGTCATCGTTCTGAGTGCTCCTGCGATTACTTCCTGAGGGTATTACCTGGGAAGACTCTCTTAACATCAAACATCAGTTACTACTTTGTCCACTGTTGCATGATAAATAACAACAAAGGAAAGTCTGTAATCTTGCTAATCTACTCTTTCTCAAGATGCACATTTTATAAATAGGGCAAGGGGAAGACAAACCACTCCCTCCCATTTCTCAGCATAGGTCAAGTGACAGGGAGTGAAGTGATTTCCTCTGTATTCCTAAGGTTTCTTTACTTTTTATAAAATACAGCATAGCCTGTTAAGAGGAATGATAAATTATTAAACCTAAATTACGATTCTCTGAATCAATACACAATATATATTTTGGTCACAGTATTTTTTTCTCTCTTTCTTCACTTACTTAGTAATTAACAAAATTCTGTAATGTGCTATGGGTCTCCTAGGTATCACAAACAGAGAGAGTATGTGGTAATTGCAATTGAAAACCCCAAGCTAGCTATTTACTTAATGCTGATGTATCTTCATGCTTTGTCACTATCTACAGCAGTGCTGTAATTTTGCTTTCATTTTGTACATTTTCCAGAAATCTTACTTCTAAGCTGTTTGATGGTCTTTAACAAAACAGAATGCAATACAGCGTCTGCCTCTGGAGCACCATCTCTCATGGGTAGGGGTTGTTTAGATTAGTCTTGGCTCTGTCGCTCCTCCACAGGCTCATGCATGCCCTTGGTCACTGCTGATGTGGGCTGGGAACCCAGCCAGACCTCACCACTAGCCCTCGTGGCCTTCCCACCATGCTTGCTGCAGAACTGCCTGGCACAGGGGAGGGACAGGCCACATGCTCAACTCTTTGCCCATTGTGAAGTCAGAAAGTACATTTGAACCCAGATTTGCAAAGCGTTCCTGAGTTTAGATCCAGCCACAGCTTCCCACCTCTTTGGGTCAGCTGTGGGCAGCGGATAGGACTTGGGTGAGTGACACTGGGCAGCTCAGTTCTGTCCTGTGCAGCTTTTCTAATGAGGCAGGGAGACATTGTCTTTTAAATCTGAACTGGGGCTGCTTTCTAGCACAGAACAAATTTCTGCAATAAAGTGCTTGTACAGTGTCTTTAGGTACCATATAGAAATATAGTGGTGCAGACATTGTTGCTTTTAAGCAAGTGTTTTCTCTATATTTGAAGGTGCCAAGTGGGTTAAAAGTGCTCTTGAAGGTCAAACAAAAAAATAGTTAATTCGGGTTCAGCAAAAGAACCCAAATGTGCTTATAACAATACTAAAGAGGATCCGACCAGGCAGTCCAGACCTCCCTCCCCACTTTTTTGGGGCCATTTTACGTTCTCTGAATGATACATGCAAAAGTCATGGATATATGTAGAACAGATGAATATGATTGGGAAGAAGGTTTGGGCTGGATCCTCTCCATTACTATTACAAAACAATACACTGTTATGGCAATGCAAACTCTTCACAATGGTTAAGCCTAAGAAAAAAGAAACTAGTATTTAATAATATTCAAATAATCTTTACTTGAAATAAGTATTATTGACACAAAAAAGGGCAACTTCCTTACTCTGAAAAAAGAAGTGAATAGTTCTAAATAAAACTTGCTGCTTGAAGTGTGGAAAATCCCCAGCGCTGACAGAAGGTCTGTTGCACAACACCTAGTACAAGGGTCATCTGTCCCTGCACAGAGTCAGTGTCCGTTATGGCAAGACTACAGAAAAAATGTTCCATCTGGGTTCGTGAGCTTTTGAGGTTTCATGTTATGACACTGCATTTAACGAGTGGTGTAAGAACAGCACTGCTGTTACAAACAGTTCTGCCTCTCGCACTCCTGAAAGCCTTGAATGGGATTATTTTGCTTCATTTGCTGAAGCCAATGGCACTAACCTCGCCTCTGAAGACACATGATGCTATAGAATTTTGTATGCAATGTTCATATCCAATCCATATTGTTTTAGCTTTCTATTTGGATAGAGCTTAGAAGGTGCTAATCACCTTTCTATCTCCCAAATACGGGTTGTGCTGGCACACAGCATTAACAGGCCCCTTATATTTGATTGTGCACAGTAGGAAAGCGTTATGCCTCAGCATCAAAGAACATTTCAGGCAGTAAGCTATTAAGGCAGCCATCATTTAAATTAAAAAAGATGCTTTGGCTTAAGTGTGGGCAATAGACAGTGTTCTCAAAAGAAGGGTTGAAGTTTCCTGATGCCACCCTGCAATTGAGACAGGGTCTGTGTGCCCACACTGTAAGTGTTTCCTACTGTTTACATTTCCCTCGCGTAACCTTGGTGTCGGGGCGTAACTGGGATGCACTGACTTCAAGAGGGTCAGCAGACTGAAGAGGGCAGGCGCTGAACAATGTCAGGGAGTTCAAACCACTTAGATCCCTAAACATTACTTGGACAATCTTTTTCAAGTAGTTGTATGCAGAATTTCTCCTTTCTGGTCACTCAGAAGTACTTTTTTTTTTTTCCTTATGGTCCCATATCTGTTGAGAGCTGGATTCGGGAAGTACCAAGATAAATGAAAGGGTTTTACTTGACTGCTAAGTAGGCTTTTCTAAATCTCCTATGCTGTACAGTTTGCATTAGTTTTAGATTAAGTTTATTTTTTAGATTATCCACACTGGTTCAGCAATCCCTTCTAAAGCCCAAATGATGCAATAAATAATAGCTGAGGATATCAGGAACCAGGCTTCATGTGGAAGAATCTTCTTTTTAAGGCACACCAGATGTTCAGAAGGGGAGACTGAATCAGGGCACGGATCCATAAAATGAAAAGCATAATAAGTGAAACTCTGCGTTTCCTTTTTTATCAAATTTCTGTTCAAAAATTCCCATCATCCCTCACCACTACCAGAACAGTTCTGTAGGGGAAGTCATGAATTCATTAGATAGCCCATATTTGCAGAATCACCACATTGTCTTCTAACACTTCAAGGTGAGCTTTTCTTTAATAGTTTCTAGTGCTGTAATAAAAAGAAATGAGCATGAGATTCTCCAAAGTTCATAGGGAGATAATAGTATGTAAATCAAGGAGTAACTATATTAGTCATGAAACCTGATGGAAAAAAATCCTGGTTAACTAAAATAACTAACTCACATTTATTTCAGTGGGATCAGAACATCATCCAACTTTCTACCAATGCTAATACCAGTCTCTACCTCCTTATATGGGAGGAATTTTGCAAAAAAAAAAAAAAAAAAAAAGAAAAACAAGAATCTGGAAGTCTTTTTTTTTAATTCCNAATGGAAGCTTTTTTACATGCCTCCCAAAGCTTACGGTACCCCTATTAATATGTTAAAGGCTGCAGTTCAGGAATGTAATTTACATTGACGTCATTTAAGTTCAACAGTTCTTTCTTAAACCTGAGAGCAGAGTTTCATGCAAGGTTTTGAAGAGTATCATGGGTTGAGTGACATTCTTCTTCTGTAAAAAGCACAAGTGCAGAAACCAAAATAAAGCAATTTGATCCTAGCTCAGCTCAGCCCAACTTCTCAGCTCAAGTTCGTCCTTTTTTTAAAATAGGCTGAAATACGAGAAGTACCTTCATGCAAAACAGGCGGGACACCTAACTTACCTGACATAACTAACCCAACTACTTTTCTTAAATTCCCTCTGTAGCCTGTGGTAGGAGCGGAGTAGGAGGAAGCAAGAGGAAAGATATAAACACACACAGACTTAGGAGCAGGACCTGAAATTAGGAAGTGTTGTCCCTCTGGAGGACACAGAAGGGAAGGCAGGTCGCTCAGGGAACTCCTAACGTTGGATGGTGTCAGTACGTGCCCTGTGCCTTCACTCTTACATTGCTTGTGGCTGGGTACGTGGTTTTGGCACACTGTGTATGACAATAATACTATATTATTTTATTATATTATTCTACTATATTATATAATACTGTAATATTCTATGTGCTCCCACTATTGCTTGATGGTGTGGGGGGGAAATACTACAAGCCTGCATTTCTCCTTCCTATTATAATGGAAAGCAGCAGCTCTACAACTTCACTTCTATAGCTGCCTTTTATCAGGCAAGATTGAGAGGAAAAGGTATCATTAGTCTAATAATGAGTGTGTGAGCTTTTAGCAATTACATTTTCTCCCTACTTTGCTTGCAGAAAGTGCCAGGTACCTATAGGGAAAGAGATTATGAAAGTAAGTTACATTTTTCTCACTAGCCTAATCAGTACAGATACATACAGAGAAAGTGTTCCTTTGTCTAATTATTTAGTCAGCAGCCACTCCAGTTGTCCCTACCACGAAACCAAGAAACAGAAGGAGTATAATAAATATAGACTGGGGTCGCTGACCAGGAAAATATATCGCAGTTGGGTGGCGCAGGCCTCAGGACATGCTGTATGAAAAAATCTCTTTTAAAGCATCGACAGAAACAAATTTAATTAAAATTTGAATAAATTTTCAAGCAGAATGTCTGGTTCATACGCTACATGGCCAGCTGTCTGAATAAAGTTATGTTGTATAAATCCTCTCCCTTGCTTTAGGAGTGATTAAATAGCTGGAAGAATTTGATTGTTTTTGCTTTTGTTGTCTATCTTTGCTCAATTCATAAAATTTTGGCTCGGAATATAAATCACCGCCTAGATTGAGAATGAGATCTTCTCATCTCTTCTTTGCTCCTTTTAAAAGAAAGCAAGAATGGCAATTAAATATTATCTACTTCACTCATACAGTACTAAAAATTAATTTCAATCCTCTGTAGAATTGCTAACTGTGAGCTTCCCTCCTGGACCCCTTCCCCTTAGGGGTGTTAGTTCATATGGTTGAGAAAATCAACTCTAAATAGACATAGCTCAACTGTTTAGTTGAGAAAATCTAACTTATTAACTACATAACTCTGCTGGGACTGGCAATACCTCTTCTTGCACAGGAACAGGGGTACTGCAGAAATATTCTCTCAGCTTTTTCCAGTCTGTTTAAACAGCCCTTAAATCTCACTTGAAGAATTAAAGGGGGATTTCAAGCATGCTTTACTGAAAGGGGGGGGTTGCATTTTTGCTCTGAATTATCAAAAATAACTAAGCTAAGAACTTTGATATTTTTGGGCGGGTCTGGAGAGAAGATGCCTCAGTTTCATGCAATCTTTGTCCTCTGACCTTCCCAAAATACAGTTTGAGTGGTTATTTTCTTCCCGGCATGCAGCAAAAGCAACGATTACCCAATAACCGAGAAGTTGTCTCAGTCCTATGAAAGCCATAGGCCTCATATCTTGAGAGCCATCTACTGGCACCTTATCTATTATCCACATATTATATATCCACAAATGCTTCTCAGTTACAGAGCTGACATGTAGCACATTTTATATCTTGCTGCTATGATATGAATAAGAACTATTTACAGCAGTCTAAGCTCATAAATCATCTGCAGGGCATGTCTCGGAGACCTTATACCACCAGACTCCTCCATGCCCTGTCCGCAGCCGTACAGCGAGGCAGTGGCTAATGCAGGACGTGGGACTGCAGAGAACTTTTCGCAACTGCCGTGTGTTTCTCCTGCACAGCAATTAATACTAATAGTAGATACCTTGTTCTGAAGTCATACCACATTTTACGAAGCAAAGGAAAAACGAGTAGCAAGGCTGTATTTCAGGCAGACAATGTGCCATTTCCATAGGAAGCAAAAGCCTTTGCTGGTCATATCCTGCTTCCTCCTAGCCCACCCAGTTGGGATTGAGACTCTTCTAGGGCTGCAGCAGGAGGAGGGTGGACGCTCAACCAAGCCAGCTTGTTGTGCCGGAAGGTCCTGCTTCTTCCAGAAGCACAGGGCCATTGGATAACAGGGTGCATGCTGTGCCTCAAAACCTCATAGGACAGGGGCTGGGAGTGGAGTGGGGCCAGCAAAGACACAAATAGTTGAGAGGTTGTGGAGAGGGATGAGTAACTTTGCAGATTATAGAATAGTTTGGGTTGGAGGGGACCTTTAAAGGTCATCTAGTCCAATTCCCCTGCAATAAGCAGGGACATCTTCAACTATATCAGATTGCTTAGAGCCCCATCCAACCTGACCTTGAATGTTTCCAAGGATGGGGCATCTACCAGCTCCCTGGGCAACCTGTTCCAGTGTTTCACCACCCTAATTTTAAAAAAATTTCTTCCTTATATCAGTCTAAATCTTCTCTCTTTTAGTTTAAAACCATGATCCCTTGTCTTATTGAACAGGCCCTGCTAAAAAGTTTGTCCCTGTCTTTCTTATAAGC
>RSEF01000007.1:742320-765150 GCA_003993805.1 Himantopus leucocephalus | reverse complement strand
TGTCCAGTTCTGGGCTCCCCAGTTCAAGAAAAACAAGGAACTATTGGATAGAGTCCAGCGGAGGAATATGAAGATGATCAAGGGACTGGAGCCCCTCTGTTATGAGGAAGGGATGAGAAACCTGGGTCTGTTTAGCCTGGAGAAGACTGAGAGGCGATCTCATCAATGCTTATAAATATTTAAAGAGTGGGTGTCAAGAGGATGCGGCCAGGATCTTTTCAGTGGTGCCCAGTGACAGGACAAGGGGCAACAGGCACAAACTGGAACACAGGAAATTCCATCTCAACATGAGGAAAACTACTTTACTTTGAGAGTGACAGAGCACTGGAACAGGCTGCCGACAGAGCTTGTGGAGTCTTCTTCTCTGGAGATATTCAAAACCTGCCTGGATGTGTTCCTGTGCATCCTGTTCTAGGTGAACCTGCTTTCACAGAGGGGTTAGACTAGATGATCCCCAGAAGTCCCTTCCAACCCCTACCATTCTGTGATTCTGTGTGATTCTGGGATGCATCTTGTCAGGTCCCATAGACTTTTGTATGTTCACAAGATACCACAAGTGCAAAGACATCTCGCTCACCTTCTGTTTGGGTCTCCCAATATTAGTAGATGCAAAAGTTAGTTTCATGTACATGTGAGTACGTGGGATACTTTCTGTTTATGCATCTGACAGACCTATGAAAAATTACTCTGTGTCCCCATTTTCAGAGTAGATAGGAGCAGTATTTAGGACTGCACTCTGCCTTTAATTCCTCTTTCTTTAAATGAAAGCTATTAAACTTTCCATTTAAGGCAGCAAGGGTCTCTTTGTTATTACAGAGCTTTCCTTCATGTACTTTTCAAGTCCTGGATTTTGGTTTTGTTTTGTGGGGTTTTTTTAGTTACCGTTTATATATATCATTTAACATCAACTTTTTATCTAGTGAAGCATCTTCATTGGCATTTTTTACGGTTTTGCATTGGTATGCTTTCAGATCATTTCTAAATAATAGTAACTTTTGCCTTGGCTGATCATAAAAAATGTTTCTATCACACACAAGCAATGACAATTTGAATAAAAAATTAATTACATGATAGGGAGTGAAATGTTTTCAGGTTTCAACAATGCTTCTCTGTATTGCTGTTTTGTTTCATTTAAGGTAAAGTTAAATATATGTATGATTGCTTGCAAATCAGATAGGAGATTAATGTGGCTTGATAAAACACTATACCTGGCTAAGTATTGGTGCTATATATGTTAAATGCGAAACAGTGTTAGTTTTCCTTAGAAGGTCATCTCTGTGCTAGCTGTTTGTAGTCTGTTGTGTACAATGTCAGTATTGACAAAACATCCCTTTCAGATCCTTAGACAGAAAATGCCAAATGATCTGGTTTTCAGAACTGTAGCTCTTCTGGGCCTCTCCCTTCTCAGATATAGAATCTGATTTCATAATACCTAAATCATGAATTTTTATGCACGTTTGTGTAAAAAATTTCTAAGGATATTGACTTCTGATCTTTGTGAGAATCCTTGTTATGCAAATCCTTCAAGAGTCTTAGCACTTTTTTCTATTTTTTTTTCTATTATATTTAATTTTCATTCATGCCCTATTCCCAAGAATGATCAGAAACGCTCCCGTGACCCTTTGTTCTCTTACCTGAGACAGGCCAGATGAAGGCTGCCCATCAGCCTTTCACTGGTTAGTGCACAGGACCACACCACCACTCTGGCATAACCACTTTGGCACGATACCATGAAAGAGTAGCTGATCTGAAGTCCGCATTCATGCATATCTTGATATTTACCTGGGGCATACAAGTGCCCTTTGTTCCCAAAAGCCTCGTGTGTGACGGGTAACAGTGTCTTTGGGTGCACGCTCTGGTACCTGCACCGTGTGCTCAGTTACTGCGGCAGGGATGCTCATACCAGCAGTGCACACAATGGTCAGACATTGCCCATTGATGCTTCTCTTTAGAAGTAACGCTGATGCTAGGTCACCATCCATACACAACAGGAAAGCATGGGCAGCCTGTTATCTGTTAGAATGATTTAGCAATATATCAGGAGACATGTAGCACGGCTTACAGATATGGGCTGGCACAAGGTGCTGAATACAAAATGATTGTTTGTTGTTTCATAATGTATGAAGTAGGAGTATCAAATGATGTTAGCAGGTGCCAAGTTTAAGAAAGCTATCTTCTCACACAGTATGGGAAGCTCATGACCACAGGTCCTCCTGGCTGCCATATGGTTGTGTGGTTCATGGGAGATTCATGGAAAGAAAATCTATCAGAAGCTATTAACCACAGAGGCACTAGCTCTTGTCCCCGAGCAGTCCCAGCCTCCAGCTGCCTGTGAGAGTACAAGGAAAACACCACTGTAACCTTGCTCTGATCTCCTACTCTTAGCTACGCATCAGAGGACCCATATGAGGTACTTCAGCATAGTGTGTAGTGTCTTCTGTGGGCCTTCAGCAATGTTGCCTCTCTCGCATGAAACGGCACTCCTCCTTTGCTGCATCTGTTAAACACCTGAGTGGTACTATCTACCTGTCCTCAAGGGTCTACTGAAAACAAGCAGAAAAGGCTTATACGTCTGTACGTTGAGCAGTACTGCATCCGTCTGCAGTTGGGCCCTCTCGCCTCTACATATGGACACGGTTCAGGTGTTTCTTTTGACAGCATTGCCACATGGAGACAGGAGTGGGTAAGTCAGACTGCTTGGGATCTGTTCAGTTAAACTATTAGTTTCCCTTGGTGGTCTGCAGGAATCATACCTAGGTAGAAGTATCCCATGTGGTCAGTTGGGGTGAGCTGAATGTAGGACCCACCTTCATAGAAGGTGAACCGAAAAGTTGACTGAGAAATGTCATTTGAAAATGCTGGTTTATGACTCCGGGTTGTTTTTCTTTTTCATTTTCACTGAAACAATTTTATTCCCTGCTAGGAAAAAAAAGCAACCACTACAATTCCAATGAGGTAGAGTAGCTAGAAAGACCAATGGTAGGCTTAGGCTGCACTTACTCTTTCACATTATAACACTTCCATGCTCTTTGTCATAAAACCAACTCTGGGCAAAAAAGACCAAAGATAGAGAAGGAAAATAATGGGAAATAGGAGAGGGATGTTACCCTGCATCAGACAGAAGAAATAGTTTGCATGGCCAACAGAAATTCTATCAGTGAATAGCTGCCATGGGTTTTCTCCTTGCAGGCCCCAGTTCTGCACCTCCATTCAGTACTGTGCTGAGAAGAGAGCTGCAAAAATAAAGCTCAAGTATCTCCACAACAGTAAAGGTCACCACCACCACCTCTTTCAGTATCTGACTCTGAAGAGCTGTCAAGCCACTTAATCCATTGTAGCGCTGCCTGTCCTGGGAGATGGAGGTGATTTCTACTGCTGGTAGCAAAACGTCCAGTCCTACACAGGTGCTTGTAGGAGCAAAGCTCTTTGTAAATCAGTCAAGAAATAAGGCTGTTAAGTTGGCTAACCCTGGTAGTAAACCAGAGTTATGAATTTCTTCTTCTCCCTTGAAGACATTTTGTTGCTCTTCAGGAATAAACACTGCTGAATAACCATGACTTTATATAAATAATACACTCCCTCCTACAAGCTGCATGAAATGTTAAAACTCCAGAATGGACTATAAACGGATGCATAAATCTTCAGGATCCGTGCATTTCAATCCATCTATTTAAAACTGAAGGTAAAAGGATCACAGTATTTATTCGCATTTTCCATGCCCTTTGCGCAATTTTTTCTGACATCAATTTCACGTGTGGAGCAGCACAATATAGTGTTCCAGTACGTATTGCAATACTTTGTTCTGTTTCTTGGCATGTGCCAGCACATTCCATTGAAAGTAAAGCGTAACATAAGACAGCTTTTTTGGCATAACAGGTCACCGAAGTAGTGGAATGTTTCAGTCAAAACTCAAAGTGTGAGACACATTGCTGGAAGGCAAGTTGTCTTTGAGGAAAAGCTGAGACCTTTCTTCATCTTTATACATGAGGATTCTTGCTCTGAAGCAGTTAATTACAATGAAAAATATGGCATGCTTTTCTCATAACTGGCCATGAATTGTACTTGGATTACACACTAGTTCAAATGAAGGGTAAGAGCCATTATTTCTTTCACAAGTGAGGGGAAAAAAAGTCTGACAGTACGTAGATGAATGTAACCTACTTGTTGTTTATAGACCTAAAGGATCCCTCAGAGCATTAAAAATCCATGTGATATCCAAGAGTGGTATACTTTGCATTGAGATATGTGATTTAGCTGAAAGCTGTATAAAATCTGTAAAAGTGCGTGTAGGCAAAGAGTACCCTACTGCCTGTGTGTTCGAGTGAAGCCACGTGTGCTTTTCCTGCGCGCATGAAAAATAGATGATCATAAAATCTGCTTGAGACTCACAAACTTCTGACAGGAACATGTGTGTAGGCTAAGTCTGCCAACTTTTGGTCAATCCAGGCCTGAAAATAGGCAGACCTGAAATAAGCATTGTTCTTCCACAGGGGAAGAAACTCCAGCTTCATACACAGCAAGTCCATACAGGTTGCATGTCCTTCGCTGGTCTTCCACTGGAATAGGCAACGTCCTTTCCTTCTGGGTTGGGTCTTCTAACTGGCAGCTGGGCTCCCAAGGCCCAGCGGGGTGGGGTCTTTGGAATCAGACCTGCTCTTTTGTCAAGAGGAATTGACATTGAAAATACGTGAGCACTACGCTCCATTCTTTTTAGTACTGGCTAGGACCTTATTTGGTCAACTCTCTTGTAGATTAAATAGATTTTTTCACTTTTTTTTTCCCTAGGAGCTAACACTGCTGATGGTATCTCGCAGTAGCTCACGCACGTGGTGTGGCTCTCATTCTCTCAAGAATTGTGCAGAGTGGATTTTTTTTTTTTGATTCTGTACATGTGTGTTTCATAAACATGTGGCAACATGGTGTCAGCTGTGAAGAGCTAACTCAAATGTTCCTCGTACATTGTTCTTAGCAGCTGTGGAACCTTATACCATGCTTTTGGTGCTGGCTCGAGGAAAACATTGTTGATGAATATTAGCTGGGCTGTAAGAAGCCTTTTTTCATCGGTATTCTTGACCAAGGTCACCTTCCTATGGCCTTTAGAGACACCAGACACAAGCCATAAAGTGTTTTAAAGATAAGGATCCACAAACTCAGCTTTATAGTTTTTGGGTAGACAGAGCAGAAAGAGAACGGGTGTTGTGTACCCGTGGCTTGTATTGCTGAGGAGGCTTTGCTACACTTATCTGTACCAGTTGGCTTCTCCCAAGTTCTGGGAAACTTTTGGGAAGCTGCAGGCTTCCAAGAGCAGCACAGCCAAGATATAATACAAGTGTGAATAACCGAGGTTGCATAATTCGCTGCTAGTACGCCATCTCCTAGCCAAGCGCAGCGACAGAAGGCATTACTCACAGACGTGGTTACGTGGGACTGGGATCAGGTGCAGCCTGGCCCCAGGGCTCAGCTGCTGGCTACTGCTGCCCAGTCCTAGCTACAGGAGTGCAGTGCACAGCCAGGGCAGACCTGCCCTCGCTTTGAGATCATCAGAGCACCCGTGAAACATCTCAACCAGCTGCTTTTCGTCTGGGAGCTGATCTCCTCCGAGCACTGGTACATGTGGCATGACCATGTGTATTGGATAAAGCTGTATCAGCTATCAGCTGCCCTTGAGACCGTTCATCTGCCCATTTCTTGTAGTATAAGCATTTAAAAGCTGCACAGGTCCCAGAAAAGCTCCACAGGTAATGGCTTTAATACTCGAGGTGTAGTCTCCCTTCATCACGTACTGGAAGGGCCCTTCTGAGAAGGATTCAGATCGCGTTTGCTGCTTTTCTGGCACTGAAGCCAAACACGTAACCACAAGGAACCGTACCAACGGCTGTTGGTCTTTGGTACTTGGTTTGGGCATGGAGAATGGGGAGCCAGAGCACATGTGTTGTGACCTCACGATCTCACTAAGAAAATGCTGGTCGCAGTTTGTACATCACACTAGCATAACACGGCCTGCGTGGTAGCGAACCCGTCGCGTGGTTTCCAAGTAGCAGTTTTTTGTGTAGCGGTGAGATGGGATGGGAACATCAGGGAGTACAAGAATGCAGGTGTCAACTAGCCTAAGCGTTGAAGTATAGCTGGGAATAACGTGTTACTGAGAGATTGTGTGTGCGGTGTTGGATTAATAGGGCAGGAGAACGTATGCTTTGGAGCTAGGAACTACATGAAAAAATCATTGTGTCTCAGTCTCTATAATTCAAAAGAAATTGCTAGAGTGAGTAATGGAGAAATGGGGCTCGTGGGTCTAGCTGTCCCTTTTGCAACACTGACAGATCTATTTTTATCATAAAAATGTTTTTATAAGTAAAGTTTTCATATCAACAAGGAAAATCTTTTTAAAGAAAATACCAGTGCTAGTCACCGCTAAAACCATAATACTGTGCCTTAAGCAGATTGCCCTTCAGACAGTTTCAGGTTCATAGTTCAAGCATCCTGTTGTGACAATTACAGGACCTCTGGTGGAGTTTCCATATTCCAAAGTCAGAAAACAAGTACAAAAATAGAGGGGCTCCTTTGTCTCCCCAGGCAGTGCCTGTTGTCTGAGTGGCTGAAAATAAAGCAGGGTAAATGTAAGTCAGAGCCGTGTGCCTGAGACTCGGTCGCTGCAGTGTTATATGGCACTCTGGGGACAACACGGGCCATAGCCGGGCTTCTGCTGCTGTATTTAATGATACTCTGTGAATGCCGGATACACTTGTGGTATCATCTTGGACGTGAGTTATAGTGACAGGAGAGGTGGATCAGAGAGGGCCTGGCTGCGAGACTGGGAAAGACTGGCCTAGCAGTTTCATTCCGTCTGGTTAAACTGGTCTCTCAATAAGGAAGCCAGTGGTGCTTTTATGATCTGTAGCTATGTGGAAATGAAGGGGGTTTGGGGTGGAGGAAAGGAGGAGGGTGGAGGAAAAGAAGAAAAAGAGAATGAGAATAGAAACTGTGAACCATAGTAATTGCAACCAGGAGAAAACAGAGCAGTGAGACCACATAGAAGAATCAGGGAAGTGGGAAGAAGAAACAAGGTGGGAGCAAGGAGAAAGGAAGAGAGAGCAGGACATTCCCCTGGTGAGGCTTGTGTGACTGTGGTACCTGCACAGCCGGGACTTTTTTTGCTTTTAAGCACCTCAGTGATCAGCCAAGCAGGGAGCCGAGTTTCAGCAAGCAACAAATAACGAGAAAGAAGAAAGGAAGAGGTGAGAGGGGAAATAGAAAGAATATGATAGTAAATGGAAGCATTGAATGGCACAAAAAATGAAGAGCTAAAGGGAAAGAAAAAAATTGATCTGGCACCAGGTGCTCAGCTGGCAGATGCTTTGTAAGCCCACGGAAGATGAAGGATAAGATTCAGTGCAACCACTAGCAGGCAGTAAAAATTACTATTTCCTTTCTGCTAGGTGCTGCTTAGGGCTTGATTAGTCAGTAGGAAACAGTAGGCACAGGGATTTGTGTGGAGCTTCCTCAGAGCCTTAGCACATATTGGAATGTGCAAATTGATACCCTTTTAATTGTAGCAAAGGCTTTTGGACTACAGGTAGGTAGATGAGGTCAATGCAAACAGCAGCAGGTGGGCAGACCAGGGAGCAGACGTAGATGTATGGGGGAGAAAGGAGGTAGAACAAAACCTGTCTTATATCTGATGGAGAAGCTAGATAGGAATTATACGAGCGTAAAATATTCCTTGGCTCCCGCGTACCAGGCCCCCATGTAAAGGGATACTAAAGCAGTAGTACTGTTGTATGGATTTGTATAGACCCTTCTTCAAAAGCTTAGTTACATCAAATACGTCAGCCAGTATTTTTAAAGAGCGAGTCCCAAATCTTTAACTTAGGGGTCGAAAAGGAGGTCACACCTTCGGGAAAAGCAAACTTCCAGCAGAGCCTCCTCACACTGGTTCGGGGCTCTCCGGGCCCGCGGGGATAACCGTGCCTATTCCCGCCCGCAGCCGTCGCCCTCGGGGCTCCCCCCCTGCCCGCCCCCGGGGAGATGCTGCCCCGCGGCGGCGCCGGAGCCCTCGGGGCTGCCGAGCTGCGCCCCGCCGGGCGAGGAGGGGGCAGAGGAGAGGAGGGGCAGGGGCAACCGGGCAACCTGCCTGCTGACCGGCGGGCGCCCCTCCCGCCGTCCTGCTCCGCGGGACGGGACGGGACGGGACGGGACGGGACGGCCCCGGCTGCTCCGCGGGCGGCTCCCGCCTCCCCGGGCAGCGGTCCCAACGCACGGGCAGCTCCGCGGGGACTGAAACCCCGTGTCTAGTAACGCGCTTCCCTGCTGCCGTCTGGACGAATTGATCTGATTTTTAATTATTTTTTTTTTGTTTGTCTGTTTATTTATTTTCGGGTCTAACGCGTCCTTGCCGCCACAGCCGCCCCATCCCGCCGCCGGCACGGCCGCACGTTAAGTGCCGGGCGGGGGGAAGGGGTGTCCCGTTTACCTGGGCAGGTGTCTGTCGGCTTGGCTACGCCCGGGCGCCAGCGGCGAGTGGCCGCGGGCCCGGAGAAGCGCGGAGGAGGGGGCGAAGCTGAGCCGCCCCCACCGGCGGGGCCGGTGCCAGCGGCTGCGAGCACTGGCCGCAAAGCGGAAAGCACCGACCGGGGATGGGGACACACACACACACTGCTGCCGTGCTCCCGCCGCCCCGGCAGCGTGGGGGAGTCCTCACCGCCGCCTCCCAAAACTAAAGCCCCGGAGGGGAGGAGGATCCGCGGCGAAGGGCGCAGCGGGGAGAGGCGGCGCCCGCAGCCCGGTGGCAAAGCGGCGGCTGGAGGCGGAGGGAGGCTGCTGCCGGGCTTCCTCGCTCCGCGGTCTCCGAGCGCGCGTTAGGCGTTGGGGGGCAGAGCAGCCCTCCGTGTCGCCGTGATGGTGCATTTTTCCTCCGGCTCCGTCGCGGGGATGGTGCTGCAGCCCGACAAGCCCTTGGCCGCTGCCTGCCGGGGGCGGGCAGGGTCTCCCTCTCTCTCTTCTCTCCCCATTCCACGCTGTGCCCCTTCCTCCCCCTCGCCCCCTCGGCGGCCGCGTGCCCGCTCGAGACCCCACAGCCGCTGATGGTGTTTTATTTTCCTAACGTCGCATCCGCCCGTGATTCGATACAGGCACCCGGCTGCGCGGCCAGCAGCAACTTCAGCAGCGCCCGGGGGACGTGGGGGGGTGCGTGTGGGGGGGGGGGGGGGGGGGTTCCNGGGGGGGGGGGGGGGGGGGGGATGTCACGTATGTGCATGCCACCGCAGCCAGGTGAGCCTGCCGGCCGGGGGGCGATGCGCGCACATGTGTGGGCGCGCACGGAGCGGCGCAGCGCTGCCCGGCCCCCGCCCCGTCGGGGGTACCCCGCATCCCTGCAGCCAGCGGCGCGGCGCGGGGGTCGCCCCGGGTCCGGGGGTGCCGAGCGCTGTCGCGGCGGTGGCGGGCCCCTCTCCTACCACGCCCGGTGGTGGCGGCGGCGGCGCGGCCCGGCCCGGCCCCGGGCGCTGCCGCGGGGCGCAGCGGCCCCGCCGGCCCCGCCCGCCGGGCCCCGCATCCCGCTCGGCCAATGGGGGCGGCGCGGCGGCGGCACGTGACGCGGCGGGCCGGGACCTGCTGCTTCCCCCGCGCAGAGGGATGCGGGCGGCAGAGCGGGGCAGGCGGCGGCGGCGGCGGCTGCGCGGCGGCGGCCCCTCCGCGCCCTCCCCCCGCTCCCCGCCGCCCGGCCCCTATGGCAGCCGCTCCCCGCCCCGCCGCCGCCCGCACCCCCGCGCCGCCCCGCCGGGCTCCGCCGCTCGCCCCAGCGTCGCGCCCGCGCTCGGCCGCCGCTCGCTGACCCGCTGCCGCCGCCGGCCGGGGCCCCGGGATGCCCAGCGGCCCCGCCGCCCGTCCTTGCCGCCCGCCGCGCCGCCCGGGGGGTACGCCGCCGCCGCCGCCGGAGAGTTGAGTTAGGAAGTCATGGTGCCCTGGGAGCCCTCCCCGCCCCGGCAGTGCGGCGGCGGCGGCTGGACGCTCTGCGACTGCTGCTGCTGGCTGCTGCTGCCCGCCGTGCTGCTCGTCCTCGCCCGCCCCGACAAGCTGGCGGCCTTCCCTACCTCCTTAAGCGACTGCCAGACGCCCACCGGCTGGAACTGCTCCGGTAAGCACCGGAGCACCCCGCGCCGAGCGCCCCGGCGGCCCCGCCGTGCCCCGCCGGGCGCTCAAAGTTGCGCGGGCGAGCTCGGGGAAGGCAACTTCAGAGGGCGACGCCGCGTCCCGGTGAAAACACGGCAACGGAGAAGGCAAAAAGTCTCGGGCGTTGGGGCTCGCCGCCGTTCCCGGCGCGGCCGCAGCCCCCCCCCCCCCGGGCCGCCCCCGTTGCCCCCTCTCTCCGCGGGCGCGGCAGCCGCGCCCTCCGCCGGTGCGCAGTGCCGCGGCTGCGGGTGTCTCCCCCGCGGCGGGGCTCGCCGGCCCCGCCGGAGCGCAACTCCGCGCTTCAACGGGGCAACTCGGCGTGTGCGTGCGGGAGAGGGGAGAGCGGGGAGACGGGCCGGGAGTGCGCATCCTGCGGGCGGCGGTTCCCCTGCGCACCGCATTGAGAGCAGGTCGCGGTACGAACACCGGGAAGCCGGTGACTGTTCCTTAAAGTCGGGCTGACCTTTATAATGAGTTTTTTATGTGGGTCAGCAGCCGGCCCTTCTCCGATATGCAAAGTATTCCTGAAATTAGACTGTAATAGCCTTCGGAGGGAAAGAGTGTTATTTGGGGTAATGTGTGCGTCGCACATGATATGTTACGTTGGGGTGAATTTCCACTGTACGATCTTAATTTCAAACATGCAGTGATATGCTTAAGAGCGCTGGGATGTTTTTTTTTTTTAAAAAAAATGATGGATTTGGGTCTTAATGGGTTTGGAGTCTGATATAGCTGTTTTGTTTAATACCTTGCTGCACGCTGTTGGAGTGGGAAGTCAGCTAGCGAAATGTGAAATTCATGCTTGTATTCGTGAACTGAATCTTCAGTCAGATCTGTTGGTTCCTGGAGAAAATGAAGGCAAAGAGCTAGGTTCACTCGGCGGCTTGTGGGGAACCTGGCGCTTCTCCTGTTAACTTAGAGGCGATCAATCTTCATTGGGATCAGACAGACCATCACAGAAAACACACAGCCTGTTTGTCTTTATTATTGGGGGCTTTGTTGCATCATGGGCTGGAGAAATTCCAATTTGGACTTTTGTCCAACAGATTTGCGATCGGATGGGGATAAGTTGATGATGTTTCCAACCCAGAGCTGTGAAATAGCATAATTACTGGGTGACTTCTGAGGAAACAGAGTCTGTGAAATAGGAAAAAAAAAAAAAAAAGCACATGAGGTTGTGGGGAATAACGACTAATAGGAAGACTCGGGGAGAAACAGGAGAAAAAGTGAAAGGCTGAGGGCAGGGAAGGACAAAAGAAAATCTGGACTGTATCATTTCATCAATGAGGTTATTGTGCTGCGTGCATTAAAATGCAATCATCCCGTATTGTTCTTCCTCCTAGACCAAAGCTGACATCTCTTTTTTTTTTTTTTTCCCCCTCTTTATATTTGAGGTTACGATGACAGAGAAAATGATCTCTTTCTCTGCGACACCAATACCTGTAAATTTGATGGGGAATGTTTAAGGATTGGAGACAGTGTGACTTGTGTCTGTCAGTTCAAGGTAAGAAGATTGATATTTCGTTCTCTAATTCACTAATGAGAATACAAATCAAGGATCTGCCTTTATAACCTATCACTTGGCAATTTATTTCTCTACGTGCAGAGGAGTTACAGGGAAAACCTGGTAGCATGTATAAAAGCTGGCAGGAGAACCAACTGGTGTCAAGAAGACATAAGTTTTGCTGGGAAAATGCAGATGCTGTGGCTTTAAACGTCCCTTCGGGTCTGCAGTTTCAGGTTGTGCATTTCTGATTTTGCGTCTCTGCCCTTTTAACAAGGATTTAGAGTCCTTTCTAAATTCATTTCTGATACAGATCATGGCTTATTGTATTCGGAGTTCTGATCTAGTTAAAGAAATGGATCTGTAATGTGCTTATGCGATATTTTCAGGAAGGGCTGCATAGTGACAATGCTTCTGCCTGTTTATCTGCCCAGCTGATCAGATTAAAGAGCAATCCCTCTGTTCCAAAATCATGAACTTCCTTTAGGTTTTATATAGTTTTAGGGGGGCTATTACTCAGTAGTAGGGTTTTTTTTCCTTCTATTTCTTCTCTCTCCCTCTTGCAGCTACATCTAAACCTCAGGCATTCTCAAAGTCAGACGATTTCATTATGAAGGATTCCATTTAATGTGTTTTAGCCAACTCGCAAAACAGCTGTGCTTTACATAATGACCTGAATAAAAACTGAACAAATTAAAGGAGTTTTAAGCATGTACCAGCACGTGTTGTATATACGTTTATGCCCCTGTGGTTTCTTGCATTTTAATGTGGATCTGTGAAGTTGTGGAACTTGTAACACTGATTTGAGTGTTTACAGTAGAGCAGGCCAAATAGTGCACAGTTCAAGATCGTGCACATCTGTAATGATTAATTTATTATTGAGCTTTGATAGACTATTCGCTTTGAAGCATGACAAGTATCGTTTATATTTCTAGCGCCAAATGTGTCTTTGGAGAAAAAAACCCAAGTGATAAATTCCTTCATTTGAAACAAAGAGGGAATTTTCTGTAATAAGAACAAGGCAGTTGTTTGCTGAAGTGCTTGTGTTTCCCACGTTGGGAGAGAATTCATATTGACCATGGGGTTTTTTTTATTCCATTTCTAGTTTGCATGCCATCAAAAATCCATGCGAGAGGGCTGTTCTGTGCATCTGCCGTGGCTCAGCACGTGCAGCGATTTAAGTGTTGGTCTGTTTTCTCTTTCTAAGAAAAATCTGTAACGCAGTGGAACGTCTTGTGGCTTGTCCCATTGCTTGGTGGCAAGCTAGGACAGACGTTGTGCCACGAGCATTGGGAACTTAGAGCAGCCACAGAGAGCGCTTGGGTCTTGGTTTTGGTCCCAGTTTGGTGTTGCCATTTGGCATGAAGCAGTGGACTCGTAGCCTAGAAGGAGCAAACTCAGATGCTGCTATCCGCAGGGAAGAAGGCACTGGGAACACTGTTTTCCCAAGACGGGATGCTGGTCCCCAGTTAATCAGGGTAGATGAAGCTAAGTAAACGTCTCTGGGCTCTGTTGTCTCTTCTTTGAGAGGTGAACACTATCTATATGCCGAGTTGAGCGGTGCTCTAGGGGGCAGTTGAAACAGATTTAAGGATACCAGGTAACTGGTGTATGAATATGTAAATGAGATCAAAAGAAGGAGTTGGGCAGTTCTGCACCTGATTGCTAGTAAATGGCTTGAAATCAGCAGTAATCTTTGGTTTCTGTGGCCTCTGGATCAGGCCCTGTAAACACTCAGAGCTCTTTGTCTTGATTTGAGCCCTCCGTGGAGCCGCAGGGCTGACTGTGACCTTGGAGGGCAAATTACCTGTGGCTGATCCCGTGCTGGCGCTGCGCAGGACGGTGCGGTGCCGGGGGCTTCAAACGCGTCGGCTTTGATACAGGCAGAGCTGGGGGGACGTTAGCTTCCCTTGTAACATCAGTGGACGATGTGACAAGCCAAGAAAGATTTGCCACCAGAGTAGAAAATTAATTTCTAGTGTGGTATCTGAAACCGGCCAAGTAAGGCAGAGCCGGCCAGGTAATTTATGCCATGAGTAAGGGGGTCCTCCATCAGAATTCAGGTTCCCCGTTTCAGTGACAGCTCTCTGGGGTGATAGTGAGCAAATCAATAGCAGACTCCTCATCACTATAATTACTTTTTATGTTTTCTCCGGAATTTGCCAGGGGCTTTAACTGCAGCTTGAGAGAATAGACAAGGACGGAAAGCTAATTTTGCTTCCATGCTGTTGAAAAGTCCTGGGCTGGCCAGCCTGTGTCTTGAGGGGCTGAGGGAGGCAGAAGTGGGAAGGAGGGCTGCTGCGATTTGGGTTTGGGTTTCTTCAAACCAGAATCACAGATGCGTCACGTCTGTCCAAGTGGAGTTAAAATTAATTTATTGTTATTTGAAAGAGTGGATATGATCAGACTGCTCTGGAACACCTGAGTTAGGCTTCCGTCCCTGGAGAGCTGGCAGGCATGTGCTAAGAAAGGGATTCATATAGGTTGGCTCTCTTGTCGTACTGTACTGCAAAACAATAGTCCATTCACTGACTCCTCACGACGAGACACTTATTGCATTGGAAAACACCATGTCCCACTCTGATCAGTAAATGCAGACCCGTAAGGGCAAGCCCAGACCTTGGTGCCGGCAGGGAGGGAAGGCACTGGGCCAGTGCTGGCTCCAGCAGCGGGGCTGAGCATGGGGGAAACCACCACCCCTTCCCTCCCTACACAGAGCAGACTCAGTGGGTTCACCAGAAGGTGCAGAGCTGTGCAGGAGGCGTGTGGTTGGAGACATGGCTTGCTGGGGTCTGCACCTCACTCAGTCTGCCCAAAGCCATAGGTCTGGCAGCCTGGGTTCGCTTCCCTCTTAGATTTCATGAACGTATTCAAAAATATACCAGAGCATTTCCGTCAATGTGGCTTGTCTTTTCTCTTTAGTCATCAAGACTGTGGACATTCACTGTTTGTTATGTGAGGAAGGAGTCCTGGTTTCATGCGTGTTGAATGTCTCGCATGCTTCAGTGTTCGTGGAGCTGGAACATCACCCGGCCAACTTGCAGCTTTAGATTGTATTTCCAGAATATATTTTCATGCTACTTTGGTTCAAGACGTAGGTGGCATTTTGGGAGTAGTTAATCCATGAGAGTAGGAGGAGGTCAAACTTCTAACAGTGTTAGCAGGACGAGAGGTTACACGAGTTATCATTTTATTTAGCAAATAAACCTTATGCTTTCAAGTGCACAGCACTGACCCCAACGCTTGCAAAGCTGGTTTGTCTCTGGCTGTGATAGCAGGCACTCGAAGCTGCTAGTGCTGAGGAAGGTAGCCTTTGATGGATACTGGTTGAATAGGATATGCCCATTTCCCTTCTCCACAGCTGTATTTTACAAATCTGCGTGCGTAAGAAGCGGACAGTGTGGCACTATGCTGCTGGGTTTAGTGGGACTTTTGACATGGATTTCACCGAGTGCTTGTTCAGGCCTTATTTTAGGGAGGGAGAATCATTCTCACATCTAGGGCTGGGTCTCTTGACCCCTAAACCAATGCCAGAAATGTGTCAGTAGACTGAGGAAACTGACAGTCAAGGTCTAATACCCTCCAGTAGTAGCAAGAAGTATGTTAAGACAGTGAGGATCTGTGAGTACTGGATTCAGCATGGAGAAGTACAAGAGTCTAGCTCTAGCGGGTTACGAGTAACCTGCTGACTAATGTCACAACCTTCTCATCAGTCATCTTGTTTTCTTTCCTGGGTGACTTCCACTACGGTTTCCTGGTGGCTTTCAGAGCCACCCCAGCTCAAAGGATCCATCTGGAAGCTCTCACTTCTTTTGTTCCCTGTGGCTCAGCAGCATCTCCTAGGTTCCTGCCTTCTCCATCCGAATACTGTTTGTCCGAAGGCAGTGGTGGGAAGAATGGGCAGCAGATGAAGGAATGCATCTGGGTCCAGCACAGTTTGAGAAAGAAAAGGCCACATCACCCGTGCTCATCATGGAGTACCCTCCACCCACCTTGGCTGAGGCCACGCTCGAGTGTGGCAGGAGCCAGAGGAGCGATGGGCAAACTTCTTCCACAAGAGTTAATCCTTCCTGGAGCCCTGGTGTCTTTCAAATGCGTTTTAAAATTGCCAAGCTTTGGGAGAAGCTTCAGCCTAGCTCATAGCAGCTCTGTCACTGGTTTCTGTGGATCAGGATTTTACTCTTGATGTTGTGTGCTGTTAGTGCAGGGCCAACTGGCCTTCCACAATCCCGGCTGAGTCAGTGTAAAAGATCGCCTCTCGCTCTGGGCGAAACCAGCAGAGAGTCTGCCACTGTGTTTCTTGGGAACATGATCCAACATTGTTTCTACGTGTCACAGAGCCTGTTGAGATACTTTGGGCCAAATTCTCCACAGATTGCTCTGGCAAAAAGTCCCATGGGTGACAAGCAGATAGCATGTCGAAAGCAAGCGTGATTTGATCCTTCATGCTTTAGAAAATTCACATGGTTGTGTTCATTGTCCTGGTTAAGTATTCCAGATCAGCCTCCAGCAGTTGCTGTTGAGCTTCTGGATGAAGTTGGCATTTTCTGCTTGAAACACTGCTCAGATTTGGAACATAATGGTGAAAATAGCATAGAAACACTTTTTAATCAATCTTTGCACGGAGGAGCCCTTCGTTAGGAGCAGAAGGAGAGGATTTCTACTGTTGTGGCTGCTGTTTTTCTTTCTTGTTCCAAGGGAAGAGAGTGCTGGGGGTGGGCAGTAGCTCGGGAAGATTTAAGAAAATACAATGCATAAGGAAAATGTCATTTGATTTGGCCCAATCAAAATGTCACTCTGACCAACTATGAATAATTTCTTGGCAGCTGCTCTGTATGGAGGCCTGCAATTAATGCAATCTATGCAATTGTTTGTGTTAATCACTTCTGTAGTCATTCTCTTCGAAGCATATTTAGTGTTTATATCCCTGGAATTTCAGTTCTGCATTTTACGTTGTGCCTGACAAACACACCTCGGATGCTTTGTGGCATAATACAGCTAAATAGGAAGTATGATTTCTTTTTAATTTTTACTTGGATTTAAGCAGAGGTGAGCATTCGTAAATAATAATTGTGATCATTCCATTTGTTATAATTAAACAATGAGGCATACCAGGAGTACAGTAATCATGAGATAATCATATCCCTGATATAATTACCACGTACAGGGTACATCCAAGTATTTCTAAGCCTCGGAGTGTGATTATCTTATGATAACTGCACCCGGTAGGTTGCCCAATTTTCAATATAAAATGGAATTATTTTTATTAAAACGAACAAGAGAGGGCAAAGCTGTCTTTCCAGCGATAAAGGGAACAAAGCAGGTAGTTTGCAGAGCTGAGCAGGAGTTTGAGCCGCCGGCGGGGTGCGTGGCGTGAGTAACTCCTGCGCTCTTCAGCGTGGTGGCTGAGCGGGCTGCGCTGCTGCTGCTCCCGTTCCTGCCCGCTGGCCGCTGCGGGGAGAGCTTGGACCTTCGCAGAGCATCCCGGCTGTGGCTCGCCGGGAACAGAAATGTCTCTGCAGAAAGAGGGATGAGTTTTGATCATAGGTCTCTCAGAAATAATTTCCCTCGGTCCAACCAGTTCTGATTACAGCTAAGTACTTAAATATAGAGTTATGCACACACATGGATGCTTCTGTGTGTGCAAGCGACTTTCTCCGTAGCAGTGAGGGTGTGTATGTGCAGGAGGAGGAGGAGGAGGAGGGGAGAAGTGAGCCTGTTCATTATAATTTGTCTGTTGCCATCCAATGGAAGCACACGAGCCGCTATTGCAGATGCGAGGAGATGTTTGCCTTGCCCATATTCCTTCCTGGGGAATCCCCCCTCCCCCCGCCTTGTTCTCACAGGGAGAGGACCCTCTGGGGGCAGCTATTGAGCACTTTGCCCATTCAGATAATCTTTTCCTTAACCTGTTCACATCTGGTTTATGCTCTTCTGCCTTGTGTCTCTTTAAAAATGCCCTCTCCCTCTCCCCTGGTAGGTGGAAACGTGAAGAGGAGGGGCAGCGTCTCCCTCTCCGTTGTTTTCCCAGGGTTTTAATACTGGGGGGGGGGTGGGCACGCGGATGGATTCTGTGCCACCCCACTTGTGTGACTAACGCCGCTGCTCTCTGTCCATTGCCATCAGTGTAACAATGACTACGTGCCCGTGTGCGGCTCCAACGGCGACACCTACCAGAACGAATGCTACTTGAAACAGGCTGCCTGCAAGCAACAGAGCGAAATACTTCTGGTGTCCGAAGGATCATGTGCAACTGGTATGTATAACGCACTCCAGGCTGCCTGCAGACCTTGCCATGCCCCTGAATAAAATAACCTGTGGATGCCAAAAGCCATGTGAATCCCTGCTTTGAATTCGTTATGGGTCAATTCTTTGCAGTCTTAGGCATGAGAAGCTGCTGCCATCCTTCCCTTTTAAGTAAATAACTTAGTATAGGCTCACAGTCTGTGATACAGTATACCCTTGACACTGTTTTGAAGAGTGCAGCACAGAAGTTGATTTTCTTTTTTTAATACATATCTTGTGCTCCTGATCATCCCGCGTGATGCGTACGCTTCTGAGCTGTTACGACAAGTAACTGGAAGCAGATTAAAGGAGCAGATGTCTGATAAATGGGCATCTGGATTACCACAAACCTCTCCATAATCTGGAGAGATAGAACTGGAGCATTATTGCCTGCAATCCAGTTTCTTAGGTTTTTCCTTATGCATGTAGGGCCAGATTCCTAGCTGGTATGATTCAACAGACCACTGGTTGTAATGAGCCCTGCCGATTTATACCAGCTGAAGATTTGGCCCAAAACACACTTAACGAACAAGTCTGTGCAACAGGTGTGGGTTTTTTTTCCTGGACTTACTGGAAGAATTCATTAAAGAACGTATGTGAAAACTGACTGGCATTTGAGACATCTTAACTCTGAGCATCGTGTGCTATTTGTATCTCTGCTTTTGTGAAACCGCTAGAAAGGTGAATGTGTAAAATCAGTCAGGAAAACCGAGTTGTTTACGTGCAGGAGTTCTTGATGTTTTTCTTTTGTGCTCAGTATCTGTTAGAGGTGGGCAGTGAAGTTAACTTGAAAAGAGCAGGAGGAGTAAGTCTTTGTTCTTGAGAGAGTTCTTTAAACTTAAAGCAGAATCTTTTCTTTGCTGAGGATGGAGGAGTCAATAAAAAGTGCATTAGACAAACTTTTTGCAGTGCTGTAATTTTGTGTTTCGTACACCTGAGAGAAAATAAACTCCTTTCCCTGGAAATGTTGTTCTTCTCTGAAGCTGTTCCCTGACAATTTTCAAGAGGAAAAAAAAACCATACACTGCAATTTTTTTGTCTATAAATTGGTATTAAACGGAGCTCAGGCTGACAAAGCCTATTGCGGTGTAGGATTTGTTCAACTTAATAAATTCTCTCAGCACAGCAACTGGTCTTTTTCGGTTCAAACTTTTTGATTAAAGGGATAACTTCAGTGCATCGCTACATCTTTTCTTGAACTTGCTTGCCTACTGGCAATGGCCGTGTTGGAAGCATTCTCTCTGAAACACACTATGGATTGCAGAAACAGAGAAGAAGGAAAAAAACCCAAAAAGGCTTTTCTGACTTCTTGATCATTTGGCCTCTGTTTCCTTCTCCCAAGGAGAGGGCTCAGTGGAGAAGGGAGCAGCCGTGTATCTCAGGTTCTTCCTGCGGGATGGGGCAGAGAGAGGGTGCGCAGGACCATCGGAGCCCTGGGCTGCTGGGAGTATTCTGGCAGTGGGCAGCCCCCCAGCAGGGGTCTGGGCATCGAAGGGTAGGGGCAGGAGGAGAGACATGAGCTGAGGTCCTTTTCTTCCAAAGAGCCAGAGAATATGGTAGTTCATTGCGGGAAGCAGGTGATAGCAGGTGTTCATTTCTTTGTGCTGGGGAGACCTGGCACCCCTGGAAAAGCAGTGCTTCCCATGGCCATGAGGACACTGTGATGTACCTTTCCTCAGTAGTTTATTTGGGAAAGACTACCAGGACAGAAGATCAGATCAGGAAAATGCAGGAGATGGTCACTGGGGAACACACTGTTGCTTTCTGTTCTCTTTTCCAGCCCCCTTTTGCACCTGTCCCATGCAGTCTTGCTGTGTAAATCTACTGGTTTAAGCCATTCTTGTGACAGGCTTATTTAAATGAAGGTTTTCCTTTTTTTAGCTTTGAGCAGTGATGGCATGTACAAGCCAGTTCAGATCCACCAGAACTTGCTGTCAGTAAACTAGATCTAACGGTTCATACAGTAATTGGATCCCAAAGCAGCCTTTCCCAACTCTTTCTGTTAATCTTGATGCTGATAAATGGATAACCCCTCCACTAAGGGGGAGAATGGGATGACAAACTCCCTCCCTTCCCTGCCAAACAAACTCCTCTTACGGATTATTTTTGGTGTGTGTGCATTTCTGTGCTTTGCCTTGCTTAGAAAGTTTCGTGATGAAGCTCTGGGCTTGGCAGTGTTGTGATGTTTCACTTTCTAAATTTGTGACTCTTGTCATTCCACCCAACAAAACATCGAGCAGAGGAAAAATAATGGATTCAATTTTGAAACTCAGCAACAACCTTGAGAAGAATAGCATTTTAATCATTTATGTAAAGTCTTTTGAGTAATAACTTCAGTGGTTTATTCCAACTAGTTATGATCTGATGAGATGTCACTGTTTTGTAAAGATAATGACATGAATTTCCAATTGGTCTGGTCTCAGACAAATGGGTTTAAAAAATTATCTTTGCTGGGGAGGGTTTAGTAGTGGCCAAGTGAAGTAATTTTGCACAACTGTTGGGAACAAAGCTTTATCAGTCTCGGTACAAGAAAACGAGGCAGAGGCTTATGAAGATGTTGTGGCACTCCAGGGCTTACGTTATTTCAGTCTGATAGAGAGACGTTAAAGAGCAAGAATTGAGACTAAGATGGCTTGAGTGAACTATGTTCAGATTAGATCTCTATGATTTACCCAGGGATGACATCAAATGTAAGGTATACTGCAATACCCTTAACTGAACAGTCTTGCTGTGCATGCTTACAAGACATAGGTGAATACAAATTTCTTTCTGTTCTTTTCTCAGATGCCGGCTCAGGATCTGGGGACGGAGGTAAGAGCCATCTTTTAATATCTCTGTGCTTGTGTGTACACCCATTGTCTTTCCCTATTTCGGATTGTGAGAGGATATGCTTTTCAGTTTAGTCGTTGCACTACGTATTGTCTTTTGTTTAGCTTTTTCTCTGAAAAAAGTGACATTTTGCATTTTAGTCAAGCTGGAACTTAATAATGACATGCTGTTTTCTAGGGAAATTCAGAAAGCTGTGTTACTTCTATTAGAACTTGGAATTATTCATAGGTTGTGCTAGGAGCTCTATCTCCATC
This sequence comes from Himantopus leucocephalus, assembly GCA_003993805.1. Lineage (NCBI taxonomy): Eukaryota > Metazoa > Chordata > Aves > Charadriiformes > Recurvirostridae > Himantopus > Himantopus leucocephalus. The sequence goes on along the minus strand of RSEF01000007.1, from coordinate 744,111 downwards.
TACTGTTACAGTTGCACTCATTTGTTTTATGTTTAGAGTAATATTTCTTTTGTTTTTAAAACATGAGCCAAACCCTTGGCTCCTCCTAGCTGGAGGATTCAAGCCAAATATTTTGTGGTAAGGGAGAGCATTCTTTCAAAGATATGAAGAAATGTCACAAGGAAAGAACAGTGTGTTTTTGTAAGAACAGCAGCAGCAAAAATGAACATGGAAATAGTCCAAACCCTTTGCTGCATACAGGGGATACTGTAAAACGTAGGCAAACTTGCATTTAAGTTGGGTTTGTTTGTTTTGGTTTTTTTTTATTTCTTAGGTGCAGGCATTTATGGGTTTGCTTGTTTAACACTGGTCCTAGGGTTTGTGACCGATCCTTCGTGGAAGTATTAAGTGTTGGGTCTGGGTAGTGCCCTGCCTTGGGGTAGGGAAAATGTCTTTTGGGAGCTACTTGCATGGTGGGGCTAATGGGTCAGGCTTCTCTGGCGGCTGGGAGGGCCAGGGCTAGTTTGGGTGGCTATGGAAGGTTGTCCCTAAGAGTTACCCTCATTTCTGCCCAAGCCCCCTGAGTAAGCTGTCGGAGCCCTATGGCAGGGGAAGGGCAAGGTCAGCATCAGGCTGGGATGCTGCTGGGCTCCTCTGGCCGTGGGAGCCACCAGGAGCTGAGCCAGCTTTCCGCGTAAGACACAGACAGGAGGTCTGGGCTCTTACCCAGTTTTATGGCTGCTCCTGGCTGGATTCAGGTTGTTTCCAATACAGTCCCGTTATTTGGCAAAGTATCACCTAGTCCTCCTGCAGTTTTGGTAAGCAGTATATTAGAGAGCGTGATGTGTAGGTAAAGTATTATTTTTACCTATGAAGTAGTCAACAAACATGAGCATGAGGCACTTGCAAGGGACCTAGTTTTCCAATATTAGTCTCAGACTGTTTTCTGGAGATCGAGACACTTTAAGACACTTCAAATCTGTCCCCCAAAAAACCACAACCTAAAATATTGCTGTTCGTTTTCAAAAGTTTTATCCAGCTATTCCTATTTTATTCTAATGTCCTTTTAAATTGTCTTTTTAAACTGTTACACCAAAGACATTCCATATTCAGTGCTTAACAGAAATCTAAAATTTGATTTGTATTTATGATAGGGTTTTCACCTATATGGTCAATAAATAAGTTTTCAAATTAAAAAAGTAATGCAAAATTCATCATGGATGTACCAAGGAAAACAGATGAGACTTCCAGTTTGTTTTACAAGTGGGGAAACAAACTTTGCTGCTTTCTAAAAGTAATGAATTCCATACTGGAAAAGCGTAGGAATTTAAAAGCATGATTTCCAAACAGTTTCACTTTAAAAGCTGAGGTTGACAAACGAGCGGAATAGGACCTTGGGGACTGACTGGGCAGATAGTAAGGAAGCAGATTTTTGAAGGAGACAGAACCAAGTTGGTGCATGTGTTTAAAGGTCTACAAAGCTGCCTTGTATTATTCAAGATTTAGTAGGCAGCCACGGCTGTTCTTAAAGTACAAAAGTATATTTATGTGCCCTAAGAAGCTAAATCCAGCCAAGTAAATGTCGCTACATCACTCTTTACTAGACACGGTCTTGTTGTAAAAGCTGTAATAAATTTTGGATGTCATCACAGTAAGTCTTGTAAAATCCACTTCAACAATCATGAGTGGGATGGTTTTCTATGAGAAGCCTGAGGTCTTAGGCAATCTTGTGTGATTTCTGTTTTCACGAAAATTTTCCTTTCTTGTAATTCTTCAAGCAGTCTTGTTTAACAACCTGCTAACCAATGTGGC
>RSEF01000007.1:724658-742220 GCA_003993805.1 Himantopus leucocephalus | reverse complement strand
AGATGATCTGCAGAGGTCCCTTCCAACCCTGACCATTCTGTGAAAAAAGTCATAATTCCTCAATATCATCATCACCATTTATTTTACAGCAGCATCTAGAGGTGCTAATTATAAAATTAGGACTTCAGTGTGGTACACCCTGATACTGTGAGACGGTTCTTCACAGTGAGGGAGAGAATAAAATCTGTGAGGCAGAGTCTGGATAGCCAAGCTGGGCAAAGGCTGGAAGTTGCATTGCACTTCGGTGGCTGAATTGGGAGTAACTCATGACACTTCAGAGCCAAACCAGTGCCATGTCTTTGGAACCACTCGGTTTGTCAGCAGACCCATATGTACTCAAAAAAGAATCGGAGATTTTACTGTTCTTAAAGTTATTCCTAATTTGTTAGACAAATCTGGAAATGAACAACCTTACAAGCCATCTTCCTTCCCTCCCTCTGTCTGTGTCTCTCATTTTGTGTGTGTATTTTAAGGATGAGAGTAGCTTGTTTGTTTGTTCGTTCTTTCAATTTATCCCTTCAATCTTATCCAGAAAAATCAAAGTCCTGCAGCTCTTTGTAGGTGCCAACATGTAGATTTAATGATAGATTTGGAATTCTGGTCTGCCTTTCCTGTTGGCTTAGAGATGTGTGAGTAAACACATACGTATTATAAATCTGCATGGAGCAGCAGTCATCTTCAAACACCAACCCAGAGAAAACAGGGAGGAGAAAATTAACACTTTGAAACCTATATTATTTTTTAAGGCAAACCGTGATGCAGCCAGTGTATCTTTTTTTCTTTAATCAACAGGCAAGTGGCTACTTTGACCGAATTGCATTTGTACTTGTCTCCATGCTGGTTTTGTAGGACTAACTTGAATTCAACAGCTCTGCTCCATTTCCACCAATTTCCCTTTCTGCTTTATTACAAGGTTGATTGGTGGGTACGGCTATGCAGAACACAATGAATATTGCTGTAAACACTGTCCTAGCAGTAACACTTGAGCCAAAATACACCGTAAAACCTGGAGTGTGTAGTGTCTTGAATGAAGCAGTGTATAAAATGCAATGCTGATAGTCACACACATACACACGTTATCAATATGTGGGAAAATACTGGGAGTGTTCTTGTTTAACCTCTGAAAGAAAGGGAATTCATATTTTGAACTGCAGATCCTGTCCTTTCATTCCCTGGCTGTAACGGGTGATGCAGATTTCTCTCATGTGAATTTAGAATATCTGCTGACCCCACGTGCGATCATCAACTGCCATGAGGCAACAGGAAAGCTTCTTCTACTGTAATTTCATTTTGGATGTACAATTTAAAGCAGCATCAGAAGGTACAGCATCAACTATAAGCAACATGCACTGACTGGGTAAATACCTCTGGAGGGAATGTTTAAATCTTAAATGATTGACCTGACTGTAGATGGTCAAATAGACGTCTCTTTTGTTAAACAGGTTTTTACCTTGTTAACCTCAGCATGGCACTGAGCCCAAACCAATAAGCTCTTTGAAAGGCTGGGTTTATTAGCTCAGGCTCTTCACTGTCCTAACGTGATTACACGACTTCTAGTTCAGGGCTGGTGCACATCTGACCTATATAAGAGTTAGGTCGGGGGAAAAGGCAGTTAATGTCTCGTCGTGGCCTTTAAAAATTAGGAAAGGATGAAGTTCCTATGTTTTTGTTGACTATATGAGAAGCACTCGGGCATTCGGAAGTGCTGAATTTTTAAGTGACCGCCACGGGTGTTTTGTGCTGGGTGGGATGCAAGAGCAGTTTTGGAAATCCTAGGAAGGTATGGGAACAACAGGAATACCAGCTTTTTGATTCCTCTCAGGCTCTTGTTTGAGCTAAGTACTTAGCTAATTGACCCTGCCTGACTGAGATGTTCCAGCAAATCCCCACAGCTCCTATGGACTTGAAGCTCTCCGGGGCTATATATAAAGTACCAGTCTGAGAGACACTGCGTTTGGATTTAGTTGCCTGGGTTCTGCCTGTTTTGCTTGCTGCTTCTGAAGTTAGAATGCAAAAGTCCCGTGAAAAGGGATGCGTTTTATCCCTGTGCTTGCTTTGTTATTAATGGGCCAAAGTCCTTGCTGTGTTCTTGGTGTGAATGCACAGCTCCCCTCAAGCAGTCTATCAACGCGCAGAAATGCCACGGGAAAGAGATGACCCATAGTGAGTGATCTGTGGCCCACTTTCAGCTGTTCATGCAGAACCCAAGAAAATGAATAGAAGATGCCATAAAGTTCCACAGACTTTTGTAGGCGAGAAGTAGGAATGACGTCTGTTCATAGTGTCTTTCCTAAATTACGCAGTCCTTTATGTTTTTTAGCACTTCTTTTAAGTAGTTCAGAGCTACACAAGGAAAGTGTGAATGGAAGATGCTCACCTACATCAAAAAATACCGAGGATGCTCTGGTTTTACTTTAAAAGTCAAAATCACCTGTTCACATCAAAACAGAGAAAAAAAAAAAAATCCCAAATATGCTGTCTAATCATGTGCAATCTGTAAATCCACAAATAACTAAGTCATCAAACCAGCAAACATATCCTATGATACTCCAGCAAACAGATTAAAAAGGGGGCATCTGATCACAAATACTTACTTATTGCTCTGTTATTGTAAACACAGCAAAAGAGACGTAGTGGGCTGTATTTGTCTGCTGCTTCTCTGTGAACCTGGATTAATTTTCCCTGTGACAACTGTGAAGTCACTGGAGATTGGCCGTGATGACAGTGAGAGGCGAATCTAGCCCACCATTTCACTTTCCTGTGCAGGGAGTCCTTCCATAGGGAAGAAAAATGCTTCTCAAGCTTTGAAATGGCTCTCTCACGCTTACTATGAACAGCTTACTGCATGGCGTAAGAGCATGTGTTCAAGCACATGCTTAATTCTTATCACATGCTGAAATGCCACTGACTTTAAAGTTTTCTTCTGAATGTAGATACTCTGCACGAGTGGGGCCTGAGGCAGCCTTGGAGTGACCAGAACTTCTTCAGATCCTTGTGCATCTCTTGGTTATATATTCTGTGGTTTAGTGATTGAAGAAACTGATTCGCTATGTGCTTGCTTTGAACTGGTTTTGGCGTGACATAGGATTTTATTAGATGCTCTCATGAGATCTTAAAAAGAACAAATGGGATGAAAACTGCCAAGTCTCTCTCAAGGTTCATGTACTCGCTTTTCTTTAACTCCTGCATTTCAGACCTCAGCTGCATCTGGTAAATTTAATATATTCTGCATTGGATGTTTAAATTCCCTTTTGTCTAAGAGGCTTTCTTTCCTTTTGGAGACTGGGAAATAAAACTAGAAATTTTGCCTGCTGTCTTTGAAGTCAGTGGGAGTTTATCTTCAGGGAAGGCATGACTGATTCCCAGACATTTAGCCAACTGGAGATTGCCACCGACTTTATGTAAACGCACATATAAGACAAGTTTAATGAGTGTGGTGCAAGCCCAAGAATCCAGAACAATTCATAATCAAATCCAGACAAGTTAAAATTTTATGATACAGCTCTACCAGTTCTTAAGGTGTTGCCACAAGTCTTTCAGCCCAGGTTTTTTTAGTAGTCTTATAGAAGAGGATTAGTTTTTTGTTTAAAACATACACATAAAATGTTTTTAGTCCTCATTGCTCGGAAGACTACTTGAATAGAAGCCCAGAATGGTCAACAATAGTTAGAACTCCAAATTACATTTTGAAAATATGATGATTTGGGGAAGAATAGGTCAAAAATCTCCCATGATATTTCATATTTTTTTTTAATGCCTTGGACTTCTTGATCTCATTTGTTCTAGCTGCATAGATAATGATGGTGCGTATTTAAACCCATTAAAAAAGCAGCTACTGAAGCAGGACCCTTTTTACCTCAGCAGCTCCAAATATCTTGCAGGCAGGAGTTTAAAGAGAGCTAGTTAAGGGACTTTAATGTTGGGTTTTGATCAGTCTGAGAACATGGGAAGGTTCCAGAGGTCTGGGAGCATGTAGGTGCGTGGGTATTAAAAAGGGTAGGGGGAAAAAAAATCCACGTATTTATAGGCCTGTCAGTCTGACATTGATTGAGGTAAAGCAGGACACGCAGACGCGGACCTGCTTAATAAAGAAATAAATGAGAACTAATGCTGAGCAATATGGGCTGATGTAATAGATTTTGTCAACTAATTGAAATGTTATTTATGAAGCTGCAAGTTTGCTTGATAAAGACAACAATATTGATGTAGTGTTCGTGGATGTCAGTGAAGTATTTGGCATGCCACTACATGACACTATGATTAAGGAACAAGAATCATGCAAAATTAACGTGGTGCACAATTAGTGGAGTAAAAACTACCTTTCACAATGTAATTATAAGTGGATTCATCATTATTAGACGGACAGCACAGGGATCAGCCTCGTGCTGTTTATTTATTTGTTTGTTTCACCAGTGACCCAGGTGGGCACATTCTTTGATCGAGTTCTCAGCAGATATAACTGGGGAAGTAAGAAATGAACGGTTCACTGATGCAACCCGAACTGGTTTATTAGGTACACTGGTGCAAGAGCAGGCCTTCTGCTGGGGCCAAACGGAAAAGCCACAACCACAGAACAAAGACAGGAAACCAGAGGAGCGAGGTAGGGAAAGCCCCATGGAAACAGTGATGCTACAAGGAAAGCTGGAGCCTTGGTAGGTAGTGGGCTCATTGTGAGAGTCCTCTGCGAACACAGCGGGCCAAAGGGCCACCATTTTCCTGGTATATTTGAGAAGCAGACCCTTGAGCAGCGGTGAGGATGTCAAATTACTCCAGCGGAGGTGGTGCCTGCAGCTCCAAAGGTACTGAGAAGCAGGGGAGAAGGCTCTGCAGAGCCCGGGGCGGTGGTTGGCAAACAAGCTTTGCTGTGAAAGCTTTGACGTCCTTAGCTTTGTCAAGGGAAAGGAAGGGGGTACGTTGGTCACAATCAGTAAGGACCAGCGCGGGGAACGAAAATGAGCAGCAGGGCTCTTTATATGCCGACAGACAAAGGCGTAATGAGATTCCAAGCTGGCAATTAAAGCTAGACAAACTCAGAGTAAACTTCAGACGCATGTTTGTAAATGAAGGCAATAGCACATAGAAGTAAGAGATTGAAAGTTATGTAGGATTCTGCATCACGTGAGGTTTTGACACTTGGATGTCTAGATTGCACTGCTCAAACAAGGATGAATTTGAAAGTCCAGGACCGCTGTGACATGGGAGGTCATAACAGATGCTCAGTGGACCCTTAATTCTAGGTACCATAAATTAGTTGTCGCATGAAATAGGCTGAGATTAGCTGATTTTGTTCAGCAAGATTTCTATGTTAAGCAGTCTGGAAAGGGATTGATTATGTGGATATGTTTGTTCATTTCAAAATCCACACAAATGTTTTTCTCTCTGCCCTCTCCCATCTCGTTGTGTTCGTTTACATATGCAGGCAATGGAAGAGATGTGGGCTTTAGTAGCAAGTGGAAAACCTCATGCATAATGCTCTGCTAATTGCTCTGTATTTAAAAATAGGCCACACCGCTGCATTTCATCCTGAGACTTCTTTATGTTCTCTAGCACTGGATAACTTCGGCAGCTCCCAGTCTCATCGGAGTCATGACAGGCCCCTTTGGGCCTCTCTGTGTCCTGCAGTGCTGCTCTGATTCCCAGTGTAATTACTGGTCTACCCCCAGCTGCTGCTTGGAGGGAGTCCTGAGGAGGAGGAGGAGGACCACCAGCTATCTCTGGAGGATCTGTCCAGGACCCTTTTCCTTTCTATTTCTCCTGACGTAAGGGAGTGAGAGCGAAGGGGAGGTTCATACCCAAAGAGCTCCAAAGTTGGAACCTGTATTGATTATGATTAAATATAATTTGATTTTTATCTGTTATTACAAAGCCTCCCTGGCTTTGATGTATTAATGTATGTGGTGGGTTTGGGAGGTGAGAGAGAAGGTACCAGAGTAGACTGTAACTGCTTTGACTCATGTGTGTCATCCACTAGATTCAGACAGAGACACGTCTTCATCTTTGTTACAATAGAGCCTTTATAAACAACTTATTCTTTTGTACGGTGCCTACGATTTTCATCAGAAGAGGAGGGAGCCAGTTACATGAATCACAAGGCCAGTGCAGGACAAGTCTATGCTGTAATTCATTTAGACAAATGTTGAAGTAAATTGATGGACTCAGGTTTGTTTAGATTAGTGGCCTTTTGAAAAATGAGTTGTCCTGTGTGTACAATTTTTCAATCTGTTTACATCTAATTAGCTGTTCAGATTGGCTAAAATTAAGCGATGTCACTTGTAATGCATTCAGAGGTGAAGATATGATAAAATAGGCTCTTTTGTAATCTCTTCAGTAAGCGGCTTGGAGCGCTGGCATAGTGTGAACTGAGGGCGTATGGAAGATCAATCTGTAACGTGGAATCAAATATAATCAAGCTGCAATCTCACAAATGGAGTGAATAGTCCATAGCATCTCTTTTGTACCGATGCAAAGAGGGGGCAAGTTTTTCCATCATCCTCTCCCACGACTCCTTTTTTAGTAGATTTGCCTGCCTGGCTGGGGCACGGTGTTGGGGTGGCTGCCCCTGTACACTAGCATCTTTACCTGTTTTGATATTGACTCCTGCGCGCTAGATGTTCCTCCCTGGAGACAAGTCATTTGAACAGCTTGAAATCTAAAAACTGACTGCTGCAATGTCAGGTTTCTAATTCTGCAGCTCAGCTGACAGCTCTGGAAAGTCCCTATCAAAGGCAGAAAATACAACACTCTTCAGCAGACTTTGTTCTGCCACCATACGGCCCCAATTCTATTTTACTGCGCTAAAGCCTATAGGCTTTTGCATGTTTCTGACCGACAATTCTGCTATTAATATGTAAGCTTCTCAGCAATTAAGCTGCGCTTACTGCTGCATCAGTGCTTTTAGACCGTGACCAGCAAGCAGCACCCTCTGTACAGCAGCAGCAATTTAGTTCTCGTGCTTAGTCATGGATACACATCTAAGGAGATTTTGGCACAGGTTTTCTCAAATATTTTTAAAAGTTTGTGTTAGTCTTTTCTCTTTTCCTTGGCTCTGGGAAGGCTTTTGCTAGCAATGCGCAGAGCGCTCGCCTGAGTATTTGCCAAACTGTGAGCTTTCCCATGGTGAGTATAAGGTGCTGTCACCTGGGTCCTGCCTCCAGCTCCCTGCTGCATGGCACAGCAGTGCTGTCCCCTCTCAGCTGGCTGTTTGGCCCCATAGCACGTGGCATCATGGAGTATGGGCAGGTTCCCCTGCCCCGTTTGTTCAAGGAGCTTCAGTGGGGCCGTGGCCCTCCTCCTTGGTGTCCCATCTCTCTTCCTGTGACCTGATGTGCCAGGACCAGTGGTGATGGACCTGAGTACACATGCTGGAAATGAAAGTACAGTTCAGTGGCTTGGGACTTCAGGGGCAGGGTCCTGCTGTTTGCTCAGGTGCCACAGAAGCAGCAGAAGGGGACTTTTAAAAGCTGACAGGAGGATTGCCCTGTGAAGCCTTTGCAGGCAGCACTGGAGAGGCTCAGCAGGTGACTTGGTGACAGCGCAGCTCGTGGTGAAGATGGCCTGGCTGAGCTGTCCACGTGCAGGAATCAGGCTGGGAGCTTCCACCTAGACAACAGCAGTGAAAAGGCCAACTGACACCTGCCCAGGCTCCTTTGTCACCATAACCCCTTCTCACCCAGCTCCCTCAGATACTGCCCGTAGCTGGTTTCCGGCTCATTACATTTCCCAAAAAGAACTGAGGGTGCTCAGTGAGTTACAAGGTCAAAGGGTGAGATCTCAGGTGCTGGACCCGAGCCAAGCTTGGCTCCGTCCTTGCTGTCGGAGCTCCTTCTGGCTTCATCCCGGGCTTTCTCCGCTCCTGCCCCAGTGGTGGTGACTGTCCCCTTGCTGTGGCAGCGGTGGCTGGGCCAGGCAGGGTTCCCTGGTGTCAGCAGGGGGAGCTCGCATCTTGCCTGTGCTGTGGGTCCTGGAAAAATATGCTTGGGTGTTTTCCTTTGATTTTTCATTTACCATTCACATGGTGTGCTCTGTCAGGCTCTATCCTGCGGAGTGGATCAAATCTGAGGCCCTCGATCTCAACACTTCAGCATTCTCCTAAAGACGAGGGATGCCAAATGCCTGAGCAGTTTCTATAGGCAGCAGCAATAACGTTTGTTTCAAAAAGTGAGCATTTTACATGGAGGGGAACTCTTCTAACAAGTAGAGTAAATGCGTATCTGAACTCATTAGTGTTCCTTAAGGATTCGGGTTGGAAAGCCGCAGCGTGCTCTAGCTCCTCTGCTGTAAGGTACTCTTTCCTGGATGTCTTTAGCTGGATGACAGGCACTGTGCAGCTGAAACTTCCCTTACATTGTTCAGGGGGATTTTCTTGGATCCTTTTTTTTATTTGAAAACAATACCATGAGCCATTTTTGAACTGATAATAGTAGGTATGAAGTGAAAGGTTTTGTTTTCAAGACATCCGTTCTTGCTACTTGAAAACAGCAGTTTTAACAGGCATGAGCTAGTGCTGGGCAGTCTTCAACGTGATTTTTCTATGTTTTCTTTGTGCCTATCCATCTATCCTCTACCTGAGGTTTAAGTACCTCCTTTCCATCTCAACTCCTGTGCTACAACGTTTTTGGTTAAAAGAGATTCTCTTGATTTCACTGGGCAGTTGGGCAGTTGTGTCAAGCTAAACCTGTTTTACAGGAGTCAACTAGATTAAGAATAATCTAAGTTTTGTTACAGTCTTAAGACAGTACCAGGGCAGACAAAAAAGTACCATTAATTTGGAAGTAATGCTGAGAAAATCCATTGGTAATTTATGTTTTGGAAAGAATATTTGAAGTCATTTTCTAGGCCATTATAGTTATTTGAAAACAGTTATAAACATGTAACACAAGAAGGTTCAAAGTTGATAAAGAAATGAGAAGAAGCCTCTACACATAGTAACCTGGAAATTCACCAGGCTACTTCATCATATTTTCCTGTCTTCATCTTTAGGTCTTCCTGCTTCATTCCTTTTCAGCTTAATTCATAGGAAGAAGAGATTTTGCTTTGTCTTAACTAAAGAATTGAGCAGCTGCTAGGGGCAGGAAAAATGGTGGCACAAACAATCTTTCATCCTATTTCATGAGACACTCCCGAATTCTCTTCTTTCTCGAAGAGATTACTTGTGCAATCTATGTAATTAGAAATACACACCTCCATTTGTTTTAGGCGATACATGGTGGTGAGGCATATAATCTGCATTTTCTCCCATCCTCTAAAAGAGCAGTGACTTCAGGATCGGGGCTTCAGAAAGTCACCTCTGCTGTTTCCGTGTTTAATGGCATTGTAGAACTAACTGATGATATGCGCTATTAATTTAAAGGGATGTAGAAGGAAGGTAAGATCCTCAGCAGACTCTAGTGTGACAGGAGGTGAACAGCATGAGGAGCTGTCAGATTGCACAAGTTGCTAAAGTTAGGTTAAAATAGTGCCCACCTACTTGGGTAGTGGTAGTAAGTGCTAGCACGTTTGATACAGGTGTCACTGTGTAAATGCCTGCAAATTCCAGTCTCTTAAATTAATGGCACAGAGAAGTCATTTAGCCACGTCACTTGTCAAATCGCAGTGTCTCGGAATGGGGCCAGCAATGAAAATTTTTTGTGGTTTTTTGGACTTGATGTCACTTTCAGTGTAATTTGCAAGGGGTTAGACTGGTTCAGCTTGATGTCTCCGCTGAGTTTATAAACATGCTGGAAGGTCCAGTAACCCTCATCTTTGTTACCTCTAATGAGGATAAATTGTGAGTAAGGTGCCATCATCTCATGGAGACACAAGTAAGCGTACTCTCGTGATCATGTATGTATGTAAAGAAGAGAGGGAGAAGACATCGCAGGGCACCCTGGCCTGGCGATCAGCTTTTGGGAAGACTGCTCAGGGGTGCATGTTGGGTATGTCCAAGAGAGGCAGTGAAGGAATACGCTGAAGCACAGGAGAAAGAACCAGTAGAGAGAGGGGAAAACTCTTCCCCCTTACTATGGTTGCAGTGTTATTGTCTGGAAAGATCTAGTGCCAGAGGGCTTCATAAAAGACAGCAATCCTGAAAATGTACCAGAGAAGGTTGTGTTACAGAACTTCTCTTCCTTTAAGGTGAGCTGTCGCACAAGGCTGCTGTAACACAGCTCTTAGCAGTAGCAGCCCGTTATGCCAATAAACACAGTTGAGACAAATGTAATGTTTCACCAGAGGCAGCCAGCAGATGCTTTGTGTAGACCTTAGTCTGCTGCTGGCCAGATGAAGTTTTGGTATATCTTACGTTGCACTGTCTTTAAGCAAATATGTTTAGAATAATAATCCTGTGCTCGCCTGGGTTTCTTCAAAGTGCGCAACAAAGATTCCCCTCTGTTGAAGGAAAGGCGAAATTTGTGCTCTTTAGGAGCTCCTGTTGTAATCACCAATTCACCATATAGTTTGCAGGCATTGTAGAGGATTAGCTACAGAGTACTCCAGAGGTGCTCTTCAGTTGTCATCCTACAGCTGGCAATGTCAATTGAGGGAGAAGAGTGTTGGTGAGAAATGCAAATAAGCCAAAGAGAGCGAAATTGTTGCTTTTTCCTTTGCTTTGTCTTTCGAAAACACAAGATACAATTTCTGATCTTTTAAAGCTGCCCATGAATGAAAGCACGTCAGTGAGTGCTGCAAAACATTTGGATACTAGTGTCTCCGATGTAGAACCCATTCTGCTTATTAAAAGCTGTACCTCTGCTTTTACAGCCAGAATGGTAATAATGTAAAAAATTCAAGCTTTCAAGCCAACCACGGTATCTTTGTGATGAAAAGAAGACAAAGGTCAGCGAAGCTTGTCCTTGATGAGAAACAATCCCAACGGATGCTCAGGAAACTGAAATGGTAAACTAAGCTGTGCTCACGTGTGGCAAACACGATCAAGCTTTTCACTAATTTCAACTGCTTGCGGACAATTCTTTTTGACTAGATCTAGTCTTCAGCTGGCCTTAATTGAGAAGCTGGTCTTGCTAATGAATTTGTATGAGTTTACTGGCCCTGGCAGTTTTCACTGTAGTGCGCCCAGTATATTGTATTAAAAATGTATATCACAACTGAAGCAGTTTTGTTAAACAAGCTTTAATGCAGCATCTGCTTATTTGTGCCTTGGGGATGCGAGACGAGCAAACTGCTTACTGCTTGAGAAATCAGCACACCACCACAGGCGTTGCTCTGGTGTTAGAAGTCAGGGCAGTGCCTTAATCTGGATGCGGATCAAATTGTTGTGTTGATAATTAGAAGACAATAAGGCTGTGTGAAATTGAACCAAGATGTATTAAAATCAGGTAGTAATTCTCCTTAATGCTGACTGGAAGTAAGCCATGTCAGAAGGTAACCGGAATGCATTATTGTTTGCCATTATAAAAAGGTCCATTTAAATAGCTCTCTGTCACCTAGGGCTATTTAACCTTTTGTAGGTATGAGTGTTACAAGGGACCCTAATGCATATTTTGTGTGCATTATTGTGCATAAATGCATGCCCACAATTTTTATGTTCCTATGTGCATATTCATCGTGAATCAGACCGGGGTCAGTGTATTTCCAAATCATGTCACTGGTGATAGCCAGGAGCAGCTGTTTCCAAAGAAGGTGAAAGAAGTTTCATCCTTGAGCTACCCTACTGGGAAATTGCTTGCTAAAACCTGCCAACGAATGCTTGGATTCTGTGTCGAGGTGGGAGTGTAAATGTGAACATGAACGGTCTCATATAAGAAAACGCGTTTGTGAGAATCAGCTGTGAATACGCCGAAATGCTGGGGTCTGGCGATATGATAATGAGCTTAATAGTGATCCCTTTGCTGGAATGAAACCTGGATGTCCTCTTTCCCTGGGATTCTGAAAGCTGAACACAAGACCCTTCAGGACGTGGAGGACCCTTCTGTGTGCTGGTCCTTATTTTGTTTGCCTCTGTCTGCTCCTTTCAGCTTCAACTCCCGTGTAAAAGAGACGTGTCATTTTGGGGAAGCACTTCTGCGCATGAGAACATTTTCTTTCTCAGCATTTCAACTTGTCCATTTCCTCCCTGTGCTTTTTGTACACTATTTTCTATGCTAATGGGACATTATTAGTTTTATTTATAAGGAGGACTAATTGTTAGGTGATTGACTGTGGTGCGTTCCCATAACCTGACATAACTGGCTGCAGTTTGCTGGATTTTTTTAATACCGCTTCCTTCAAAACAGATGACCTCATCTGCTTGTGTTGATCAGTAACTAAAAGGAAGAAACTAAGGCAGCATTTGAAAGCTAATAGATACAGTACGCCTACGAGCTCTCTTTTGGTCTGATCAGCAGCCTTACGGTGGGTTTAATTTGGAAATCGTTGTTTGGACAAAACTGGGGCAGAGCTGAATCTCAGCTGGTCCTGAATAACTTCACAAACATCAGCCTTTCGATGTCTGGGCAGCTCCGACAGCAGACGCGCTGTTTATTTACAGACAGGTGTAACTGGAATATCAGACCTACCCCTAATTTTGCACTGCTACGATGAACAGTTTCAAAGAAAACCCCACCTGTGTGAGCGCCTTAGCGTCGCTCGGGCAGCAGGACAGGAGACATGTCCTGCGGCGTTTGGCCTCCCTTGGCCGGTGATGCCAAAGTAATGGAAAGAAAAGAAACTTCCCAGTGACCGCTCTCCTGTTCTCAGCTCCAGAGCACCACTTCAAGTGGTGGTAGCAATACGGGGCAGAGGATTAAGAGAAAGTGTCTTTTCTGTTTGGATTTATGGTGTTTATTCAACTATCAAAAACACCAATAGAAGCCTTTACTGAAAGTAAAGGTGTTACTGTGCTGTTCGCCTTAGCAGAAGAATGGGGAAGATTCTTAAAGTCTTCATCCACTCCATGCGAGAGCGTTTTGGGTTCAGGCTAATAGACAGGACCGGTGACACTGGTTGGAGATTTATAACTTCCAAGGCTGCAGCTCTAGGAGTGAATCCAGTCGTGCAGCTCTGCCTGAAACCTGAGAGCCTAAATTAATCCATCTGCCCAGCCACAGGGGTATGGAGGCATTTAATGCTTTCCCTAATCATGTAATAGTGCAAAAGGCAGTACGTGCAGTCTGAAACTTGGATCCCTGAAGTCTGATGCCTCAGGAAATGCCTTTGTTTCCAAATTGTGGGCCTCTAAGTATTTATTCAAGTGCTTACAGACCATTTGGTCAAGCGTTCACACAACAACTGAATTCCTGAATATGTGCTGAATGTTTTTTCATCCATAATATCTTGAAAAAAATTGTGAGGTAGCCTCATCAGATACAACGGCTTGTGCCGTTCCTGAGCAGGTTCCGGATTCAAAGACGACAAGTGTTCAGTGCCTTCTGCTTAAAGGCATTTAAATGGTTGATCCTTTTCCTGATCTGTTCTTCTAGAAGCTCTCTTTCTTTAAATTTAAGGGTGAAGATTGAGGCGCTTTGCTTAGGTTAGTAACAGAAGGAGAGGAGAGCTGTGTGAGTGTCGGTGTTTGTATATGTAGCACATAATATATGGACATGCAATATACAAGATTGGGTTACTTATATTTTAAAAAACAACCAAAATAATTGGTTAATTTATTTTAAAGCCATGGAAAGCAGGATTGTTCTTTCTTTCTTTTTTTTTTTTTTAAGGCCTGCAGTGTGCACTGACTATGAAAACCCGCATTATTAAAATTGACAATCACAATAATGCTCTAAAATCCATGGGAAGAGGCTCTGATGATTGAAAAGCCAAGGAAATCATCACTAGTCAAGGGCAGACAAGGATCCTAAAGGGATTCCAGCTTGTAGAGAAGAAATAATACACCAGCAAGTAACAAATGGAATTAATTGGGTCTTCAAGTAGAACAGTTACAGGAGGAAGGAGGATTATACATATGTATTATTATTTAAATAATGCGAATGAATAGAGGACTCCAGACCTGCGGGTAGCACACAAACACTACCAAGAGACCTTGGGCTGCTGAAATAAATCTGCATTACAACTGGGCAAGGAAGGAGGAGAATAAGGTACAGCAGCTCCACTTGAACTCATTTTGGCTGCTGATGAATTTGTTAAAACGCTAGACCTTCAGGTTTTAAAACCACATTTTTGAACACTGTAAAGTTCCCTTTGTTTGTCATTTGTTTGTTTCTTCAGGGGTCCTTGGTTGCTCTGAAATAGGCAGCTTCAGAGTTGGAATTCTGCAAGCCTGACATTTAAATGGCAGTTCCAGTTGTATGCAATTTTCTTCTTCAGTTCTTTTGGGAGTATTTTAGTGTCCTATTATGCAGTGACTGTACTACAAACGAAAGTTGCCTGCGTACCATGGATTGCGTTTTGTCCCTGGGTCTAGGCAGGAATTCTGTGTGGGAAGCTTAATAAGGTTTGAGAGATGTTGTCGTTTATAGTTTGGCTGTGTGCTCTTTAAGTATGAAGGTGTTGGATAAACATAAAATCCTGTTCTAATTGCGAAGTGGAAAATCTTCAGAAAAATTTAAGTCAGAAAGTTGTCATAGCAGCTATACTATTTCCATTAGAGGAAATCCCTGTAGCATCTTCCAAATAGACTCCGTGTGTTTCTCCTAAAAGGCATAAACCAACTTTTTGCTTTTCTCAGCTCTTATAATTAGCAGGCATAAAAATGTTCAAGATTTCAGCAAGCCTTTCTGCTGGAGTGCAGATGTGATTCTTGGTGACTCAAACGTTTCCCAGAACTTAGTTAGCCTCTATGTAATTATTCCAAAGAATTATCCTTCCAAAATTAGAAGAAAAAACCATGTAATTACAACTGTAGTATTAACATACTTAATGTCTGCCTAATGTCTGAGCATCAAGTCAGAGGCTGTATTTTCAAGCAATATACACACTGTAAGCAAAATGAATTGAGCCACGCAATTTCTTGAACAAAGATGCTAAATATATGAGCTCCACATCATTTGTGCCGTGATTGGCCATGGAACTTGAAGAGAAACTGGGGAAAGTAACATTTCTTTCCAATTACTCTTTCTCTACCCTCTTTCTCCTTTACATATTGATCCGGCTGTTTTGTCAAGCGCAGCAATCTCAGCTCATCTCACCCTGGGCTGCTGAGGTTCTGCCCTGCGTTTTGCTGGCCTTGCTGTTTTCCCGGCCCCTCGCCGCGCGGTTTCAGTACACCAACCAGCAGAAAACAGCTTCTGCGTCCGCAGCTTCGTCCTCTGCTGACTGTTGCAGTGAAGTGGGTCAGCGCAGGGCCGGGCACAGGCCAAAAGCGCCTCAGGGAAGGGGCTGAGGAAGGGCAGCTGCCCACTTTCCCTAGAGGGATGCCAGCAGAGCTGGAGAAGATAGGTGACCCTGTGTCTGATGCCATGCTACACGGTTAAAGAGTGGTCTGCAGGCATTGTGGATATCAGTCCCGCTTCTCTCTTCCTTATGGAGGAATCTGCTTTTTAATCAGAGCAAGTGTTGCACCCACCGGCCCTGAACTGCTGTGGAAAATGGGGAGCAGGAGATGGATCAGGCCGGGGGTGTGTGTATTAGCAGCAGCGATGTGGAAAACCCTAGAGACACTTTTTGTTTAAGGGGTTAGTTAAATAGAAACACTAGAGCCTTAGGTAAAGTCAGGTTGCATAAAATCTGCATCGTTTGAGACTTGGTTTTTTTTAAAAAAAATAAGGCACCTGGTTCAACTCCCTTTTTTTTCCAGAGAACTTTGTTTTGTGCTTTATACTTCGTATAAAGTAAATATAGGTAAGTATAGGTAATTTGACTTCAGCTATTTAAAAATGAGTTTTCAGGTTGTTCAGCCTGATTAAATCTTGCTGTACTTTGGTTCGCAAGGAGCTGTGAGAGCTGGAGTGAGTGGAAAGGAAGGCAGGACATTCATATACGTGGTAGAAAATGTAACTTGCAGCATGGTGTTACATTTATGTGATATGACATGCTCATGTGAATCAAATGTGCTATTTTTACGGCATGTATTAAATGTGAAATTGTGACTGGTGTTAGTCAGAGCAGTGCCAGAACTCCTGCCAACGTTCCATGTAATTTTATTTTAAGAATGAAAGGTCTTGAATGAGAACCCTGTATTTCCAGCAAATTTATTCCATTTGTCTAGGGTCAGCTATGCCCATAGGTCGTTGCCCCCTTTCTGTTTGATTTCTTCCTTACATGACATTTGATTTCATCTCACAATATGAGCAGAGAAACCTAGATGGCTTCTGCAGCTGTAAAATCCTGTGCAGCACAAGGGAATGTCCCATAATGTGCTCCACATCTTCAGCCAATGTTGACAAGTCACTGGAGCTGTGTTGATGTACGTAAGCCAAGGAAGAGTCTAAACCAAGAGGCATGGTTGGTTGGTGGCACCCTTGGCTGTGAAATAATCCCTCCCTAAACCAAAGTGGGAGTTGGATTGGAATTCGTGCCCAAAATCATGGTACTATCTACATTTCAGACCTGGGCCAGAGGTGCATTATTATTATGGGGATTAGTCCCAGAGTGTGGTAAGTAGTTTGTTGCTGCCTAACTTGAGCCATTGTGAAGGGACCTGTTTTGCCAGAAAAACTTGAGATTTCAGAGGAACCTGCTCCTTAAAGTCATGTCATGCTGTGGCAAGGAAAATGCCTGTGTTTTTAAAACACAGGCATGGCTTTGATTCTCCTTGGTCAGAACGAGGTGATTAACACCAGGGACAGACTGACTCTTGAGGAAAGGAGAGTCATGATGGCCATCAAAGTCCTGTGGGCCCCCACCAGCTGCCACCGCACACTGCAGCATGGGCCAGGTCAGGCGGCAGAGGAGCAACAATGAATCACTGTTTCAGCTAATTGGGGTCTGTCAAGTCCCAGCACAAGACGGGATCACTGGGGACAAAAGGAGGCAATACACAAACAAGCTTAGTGAAAGTAAGAGTGAGGGGGTTTTAATATTTACCTCGGAAGTGTTTCTCACCTTTCATATGTTCACCTCACGTTCATATCTCTAAAAATCAAAAAAAAAAGAAACAGCAAAAACCCCCACAAATAAAACTTACGATTTCAGGGAATTATTTTACTGTAATTATAGCTAATCCAATTAAAGGTGATTTGTAATGACTGCAAAATAATTACAGAAATACTGAATTTAATGAGTGGATTACTATTTGTTTTGATAAAAGAGAAAATGCAAATACCAAGGTAGAATATTTAGTTCACTTAGATCATGCTGAGCTCGATACTGCTGGATTTACAGAGCCATTTGTTTCCAAAACGAGGGAGAGCATAGTCCCAGCTGAACACATCGAGACAAATATCAAGCTCTTTTCCTTTCAAAAAGTGTATCTGTACGACAGGGTCAGACTTTCTTGATTTTCTTATAATGGAAATCAGACGTGATGTCTGAGGTCAGAACTTGGTATGATACATTGGGAAGTAGAGAATTCTCTTTTTTTTTTAATCAGTTTTTATCTAATTTTCAGTAAAAGCTTGCTAGCTTGTACATGAGGCTCTGCTTGACAAGAAGCTTCTCTACACACTGTGTGTCTTTTCTCCCATGTAGCAACAAGCTGAATCATTCCAGCTCTGGAGCCCCCCACATAGGAAAGACATGGACCTGTTGGAG